>BMAU01016651.1:0-38946 GCA_019973935.1 Trichonephila clavipes
CCCCACGAAGGGGGTAGGTAATGGCTACAGTATATATATTTATTAACTACTTACATTTGGAAATTATATAAACAAAACAACATGGTGAATGTACTTAACCGTTTTATGTTTGGAAAAAGGAACCCTTTTTTTGTTTACAGTTAAGTTAAACAGAAAAATTTTTAGGTAGAAATTTATACGAATTTTTTATTAAAGGGAAAAGGAGATTATGTTTGTAAAATTAAAAAATAGCTAGAAAGAAGAATTATTTATAAAAAGTCAGAACGTGCAAGAAGGTGTGAAACATTTTACATGCATAATATGATATATTGAGAATACAAAATATTAAAACTCAAAACTTCAGGAAATTTCAAGTATTTTAACAAAAAGGAATACAAAGGAAGGTAGTTATAATTCTTCAAATATTCCAAGATTTACCTATTGGACATTAATAAAGCTTTTAATGATCAAAAATAGATAATTATAAAATTATTTCAAAAGCTTAAAAATGAGATACATGGCAGAAATGAAGATGTACTTATTGCAACCAATATAAATACTGGACAGGTAATAGTTGTTAAAATATTGCATATGTAAAACACCAGCTTTTCATCTAAACAATAGTAAAAAACATTTCATACCATCCAGTAATTCAATGGAAATTGAAGAGGAACCAAGAATATTATCATTCATTACCATGCATAATCAATTATATGCTACATTTTTTTTGACAAGGTAGGATTTTTTTATAACAATTTATGTTTTCTAAAATTTATATCGTTAAAAATGTATAAATTTACTGTATACATATACTCTATGTTTTTTAAATGCAATTGTGTATACTGAAGTGACATTTTTCAAATATTCTTAAAACATTCGAATAGAAAGCAGATATAACAAAAAATAACAATTTTCAATAAATTAATAATATTAATGCTCGATGAACTAACAGTTTGTCTTTGAAAAAACTAATAAATATATTTAAAAAAAATTTACTTCAGTATAAATATAAGTGTATATTTAATACATATAATCAAAATCTTAAGTCTTTATGTTTAATAGTTTCTGAGATAAATGTATGAGATGATACATCAAATGTGATTTTTGTTGTCTTTGTGTGAAGCTTCTTACATACTTAAAAGCACAGAAATTCCATGTTTAAAAACATAGAAACAGTTTTATTTGGGCTGTTTTAGAAAACATTTACCCCGTTTAGTGTAACCTTTGAATTTTCAAACTTAGAAATTGTCTGCAGCAACAAAACCTAATGATAAGTTTACAAAAACACAGCGAAAACTTTCAAAATGTCGTATATATATATAATCAGGTATTTTTTATAAATACCATCTCAAATTCATACGAAAACCATATTTATACATTTTCACATTATATTTATGATGCTTTATGTTCAAATTTGATATCTGGAAAGCACGAAAGCTACTAATTCTTCAAAAATTGATACAGAATTGAGAATATTGATGTAATACTAGAAATTATCTCGTTTAAAAAAAACTGAAAAATGATATTCTGGGCAATTTTTGTTTGCTATTTTATGCAAAATAAATTGTAAAGATGCTAATGTTTAATAAAATGGGACAATTACATGTTGTAATGCATTATTTTTGTGATGAAGTTCCACTTTATAGTAAAAATTCAATTTTCTCAAAAATGATATTTTTAAAACTGCACGCATCTTTTTTCTCAGAATATAATATATGATTGCACATGAAATTTTTTTCCTCATGTTACTTATATGTAACTATATATATCCATGTGAGTTTCTCGGGAATTTTCCCAAAATATTTTACTAGAATCCATATAACGTGACAAAAAATGTCAATTTTTTTAAAATTCATAGTGGTATTTTTATGTTACATGTTTTTGAGAAAACTGTGTGAACAATGTATTTTAAATATCTCTCTTCAGTGCAAATATTAATGTTTATTTTTTGTTCAGACAAGTTTTTAAGCTTTAATCTTCAAAGGTATTACAATAAATGGTAACTAATTATAACTGAGATGTTTAATGTTTTTTGTTGTTGCGAGAAACCTTTTATATGCATTTATGATGAAGTACCTTTTTACATTAAAAATGCAATTTTCTCAAAATGATGGTTTTCAAACTGCGTGTACTTTTTCTCAGAATCTAATGAATAAATCTACATGCATATTTTACTGCATATAAATAATATGTAACTAAATATATCAGATTTACACTTTTGGAGATTTTCCCAAAATATTTTGCTGTACGGCAGTTATCGTAAAAAAAATGAAAATTTTCAAAAAAAATTCATAGTGATACTTTTACTTGGATTTTTTTAAAAAAGTGTACAATATATTTCAAACATTTTACCATTGTATAAATAAAAACGCCTAATTAATATACAGACAAAATCTGAAGTTTTTGTATTTAACAATTTCTAAGAAACTAGTTTCTAAAATGGCTCAATTTAACAATGTCGGTATAGGGGGTACCGACTAATCTTAAAATGAGAGGTGTGGTTATGTCTTATCTGGCTTATGGCCTTAAAGAAGCAGTTTTTAGCTCCTAAGTTTTTTTTCCTTAAAAAATCATACTGAACAATTTATTAAGATAGAACGGTTGGCAATGGTTGTATTTTACTGACTGTTGTTCAGTTCTTTCTTGATTAAATACAAGTTTCAGTTTATAAGCAAAAGAGAATGTCTTAATTATTTATATAAATATATTATTATGATTTGATTTATTTCATATGCAGCTTACACTGGTTATTGACGCTAATAAGTAATGAATATTAATTTGCCATTTTATGAATAGTTTTCCTTGCATCAAATCAGTTTGAGATTTGTTCAATTTTTTAATTTTTTTTTCTCTTTTTTTCTATTAGGAAATATTTGTTGGCATTCAAATTCTCTAAATTTAGTAATAAATTTTCGACCAAGATTTATTTTAGATGCATACCAATTTGAAAAGATAGAAGAGAGAGTTCTTAGGATATTACTACAAAAGTTTTTATTTTTCATTATAGCAATCAGAAATCTAAATTTATCATGCACAGATGCGATGGGAGAACATCTGCAACAATTTGTGCAAAACACATTTCTAGATGCAGTTCTCATGTTTAGGAGGAAAGCGCTATTTCTCATATCCACCCGAATCAGACTTGCATCTCATGTAATGCAGATGCACCCAATTGTATTCTCCCTGTCATAGTTACGAAATGTCTGTTCCATATTATCTACTTTATTAATAAATACCCGTGAATCTGAAACGTGGAAGGAAGATATAAATTAATACACATAGGACCTCCATCGGAGACAGAGTAAGAGGATAAGGGACAGTCTAGTCTTCTGTATAATTGATGAAGAGAATTGATTTCCGGAAATGGCAGTTTTGACTTTGTATTATGAGGAATTTAGGGGGATCAATTTAATTTGTTAGATGAGAGACTAGCAATGACCTGTAGGTACGATATGTGTCTTGGAACAAATCAATTTGGGGGATTACGGCCTTGTACTTCAAAATCAATACTTCTAGTACTATTGTGGGTACTAAAAAACTTATTTCTTACCTAGTGTGAATATCAGGAATGGATCGACAAACCTCATAATTTTCAGCGATTGTTAAAATATCTGCTCCATCTTCGATATACATGATATTACTTCTAGTGAATTCCGTCGTCAATTGTTTTTGTATATCTCCTATTGGCGTCTTCGCAAATAGGATTTTGTGGTTTTTAGTAAAGTATGTCGCCAATACACCTTATGTAGCTTCAAATACGACCTGTTGCTAATATACCATGCGTTGCATTTAATGTAGTTCTATATCCAAATCAAAACTTCGTTTAAAAATGTTGTTGTTTTAAAGTATTTGAAGATTATTACCGATGAGTCCCTTCATCTTGATCCCTGAATATGACAGGTTGTGATGCTCAATTTGGTATTTTATTACCCTATATTCCACTCTACTTCGAATGATGGTTTTTGACTTTCTACATAATGACTTCATTGTTTTGGTGGAACTGATTTATATTCGCAATTATTTTTTAAATATCTCTAAATAGGAAACTAGAGATCTTATACATTGAACACACACATTGGAATAGTAAAGTATAAATAGGGCAAAGATACATCAGTAATTGATACACAAGCTCATGACTAGTGATTTTTATGTAAATATTTAAATTCCGAATTTAAATAAATTATTTTCATTGGAGGGGTTGGGAATGGAAGAGATCAGATAATCTGAATCATGTCAAAAGTACCTAAGTTTCAATATCCTTCCTTAGCTCGGAGCTTATTTCAGGAGGTCACCGTTCCATCTATTACTTTAATCCTATAACCACGAAGTGAAACAGTAAAACACAATTTACTCAAAAACTCAAAATCAATCGTACCTTTAATAATTTAACTGTTTCCTGAACGATTATCAATTCTTACATTGAATTTAAATTCTTAGAACGATAAATATTCTTAAAATTTAAAATAAATTTTAACAATATTTATATTTCTTGGATTCAAAAAGCCTGATTAGTTAATATATATATATATATATATATATATATATATATATATATATATTTTATATATATATACATATATATATATATATATATATATATATATATATATATATATATATATATATATATATATATATATATGAAATGATTCTGTTGAGCGAATGGATGTTATTACTGTAGCGAACAAAAGGATAGGGCGTTGCCGATGGTGTGATGAATGATACTGTAGGTTGATGCATTTTCTATGATATGATTGCCTAGGCAGTCATGTAAATTAATAATCCAGTTTATTCACATCTGGAAACACATAAATATCAAGTAAGGACGGCATTACACATAACAAGAAGCAAACATCATGGCACAAACACAGACAAAGACAAACACAGAACGCGCGGCAGCCGGCTGATTACATAATGAAGGCAAGAAGACAAAAAGAGGGCGACTACACAAGATTTTTGCTTTTATATCGTCAGTGGTCATTACGTAATAGTAGTTCTGATTGGATAGAATGGGTGGGACAGGGATTTTGGACTAGCCGATTACGATTAAGATTACAGTGTTCTTTTTAACCAAAATATTAAAGTTTGTTTAAGTATTAGTACAAAGAGTTAACAAAAAGGATACTAGAGGGAATTATGTATATATATATATATATATACAAAATATATTATATATATATATATATATATATATATATATATATATAATTCTCCCTCTAGTATTGATTTGTTACTATATATATATATATATAATAAATATATATATATATATATATATATATATCATAATCTACAAAAGCATTACACTCATGGAGACACGATCAATAAATCTTTAAATTAGATTTGATTTCTACAACAATAAATAAATTTTAGCAATTCAAAAGTTGAAATATTTTCCAGAATAAAACCAGATTTAAAATTTTGTTTCGGTATACGTTTAAGTTCTTTTTCTTTGCTTGAATTTCGTTGAGTTGCCTAAGACAGATTAATCGTTTCTTTACATCATTCAACATACATGATGAGTATCTTAAATATTACATTTGTGTCTTGAATGTATAATCCTCCTAAAGCAAAGGACTAATTTTGAGAATAAACTAAACTCAGTGGTGCAAAAGCGACCTTGGGCCTGAGGCTCATGAGCAGTTGTTCCAATCAAGTGGTCAGTCTGACACGAAAACTCCAGTGCTTAGTTCCGAAGCAAGCTTGATGCTCATTTATCGACCCACTGAATGGATAATAATCTGAGTCGACTTTGCCAGCCGGGAATTTGAACCCCGCATCTCTGGCGTAGAAGCACAATACACCAGTGGTCTCTAACACCCGGTCCGTTGATCAAATACTACCGGTCCATACAAGAAACACATTAAATTATTTCCCTTTTATTTACTGTGGTATATTTCCCGTGGGTTTGGGCTAGTTCTTTTATGAAAATCACTTTATATTCCTTGTTAAATCACTTTATATTCATTTTTTGGTGTAGCTGTATTTTATTCTGAAGTCACGATTAAATACAATTAAATTAAAATTATTAAACAAAAACAGTCTAAAATATAAACAAACAACATCCTCCCCCTCAGCGGGCCCCGATTAACTAACGTTGAACGGTCCGGGGCGATAAAAAGGTTGGGGAATACTGCAATATAGTACCACTCAGCCACCGGGCTTCAATTTTGATAAAAATAAAGAGAAAATTAATTATTTGCTGCTAAATAGTATACTTTTTCTTGAATTCCAGTACTTAAATACTTTTATTTCCTTTTGTTAAAAGTATGTAAATATTTTTAGGTGAAAATGTATGTGTGTGTTTGTGTTGTTTCTTTAAGATTTAATTCATTTTGTTTTGCATGATAAACCCTAGAATGCTACCCATTCGTCTCGGAGACTACGGTTATGACAAATAACCTTGTACCATAACCCCCCTCCCCAAAAAAACAGGAAATGTAACGTGCAACTCAGTACCTTCATGTGAACTTGGCTGCTACAGATAATGATATTTCTTTTTCTCAAAATATCTTCGCATATCTTTTAGAACAATGTTAGTCTGAAAGGCGAATAAGTAGCAGTAACGTTTGGAATTGAAAATATGTCTTTGTTTTTTTTACTGCGTTTTCGAGATGATGTCAAGACGTTTTCAAGAAGAACGCTTTTTGGGTAAACTTGGGGCTATCTGAGAATTATTAAAAAAGTTAATTGATGATTATAATTTTATTTCTGAGGATGTATCAGAAAATGAAAATTTTATTGAAGTTCAAAATCATGCATTTACAGAGAGCATGATAAATATCAGTTTAGTGAATGCAAATGTTATATATGTACATAATATGGATCGCAAATCTGAAAAAGCATTATTTGGAAGAAACTTAAAACCTATACATAATTGTTCTGTCAAGCCAAATTTAGTATTATTTTTCGGACTGATTGGATTCCATTTTATTTGTATGCAAAGCATAAAATATGTTTTAATTCCGCATAATTTTCTAATTTCATAATTTTCTCTTTATCAATTCCTACTATTAGCTCTCACTCTCTATGTATTTATTTATTTATCTTGGGGGAATTTTCAATCGCTATTAAAATACATTTTAAAGCGCTTGATTGAGTTGAAGTTTTATATACATGATTATTTTGGTTGACAATACAATAATTTATTTATTATTAATAAAAATTAATTGATTAAAACTAATTATACAAAGAATTAATACAGCCACGTTAGCATCATTTTTGGCAATTTGTGTCAACACTTCAAAAGGTTTTTTTCTCACATTTTAAAGAGCTCATTTGAGATGAAAGTTACAATACACTATTGTTTTGGGTAAACATACGATCATTTAATTATAATTAATTAAAATTAATTGACTGAAACTAATCATTTAAAGAATTACAGATAAATACATGTTGGTTTCATTTTTATCGACTTGGGTCAAAACTTTAAAAAAAAAAATTCTCACATTTTAAGGCATCCGACTACGTTTGGAATCGTGCTTTTAAAAAAGCGCATGGAAAATTTTCATGATATTTAGTGTTGCTTAGATTAAAATACATGTATAAAATTGTTTTCATGACATGCATCATGACAAAAAAACTTATTTAAATTCAATATTTTAGCAAAATATTAACTTGGAATAACATTTTTTTCAAAACGTTCTCCTCTAATAAAAAATGTTTCTATAATAATAATATTTTGCTTAAATAAAGCAAAGACTTCTCGAGAGAGTCTGAACTAGGATTTTTGTAAACTTCATATTATTTTCATAGTTACCAACAATTGAAATAATTATTGGCATTTTTTCTTAAAATTTATCCCCTCTGTTGTCGTAAAGCATGGATAAACCCACTTTTAAGTTATATATTTCAAAAATTCTAGTTGAGCCTCTGTACAGATGTCTGAGCTGTATGCAGGCAAAGCATCATTATAATAGAAGCATTTTTCATAAAAGGAGAATGTTTTGAAAATTGGTCTTTCTATGTTCATTTTTTGTCAAAATATTGTGCTTAAAGAATTTTTTATTGTAATAATATTCTTAAAAAAATATTATATACGTTTTCTAAGCTAAGTGACACTAAATATCAAGTATTAGTTATCTATACGCTTTTGCAAAATCACGCTTCCGAACGTAGTTGGATACCTTAAAGCATTCATTTGAACTGAAATTTTATATACACGATTGTTTTGGATGACAATAAAATACTTTAATGATAATTTATAAAATTTAATTACCACTTAATGATGTGATTCTGTCATATATACATACATATTTATATTAAGTGCAACTATTTAATAAAATGTAGCTAAAATAAAATTTTCCTTTGTTGATATAAGTATAGGAATGGATTTTTAATTTTTTTTATATTACTTGTTTTATTTCGGCTGTATTTTTATTTTTCCTGTTATGACTTCTGTATAGTAAACATATCAAAAGTTCAGAGATTCTTTAATATTCTCCAAAGTAATACATTATTTTTTTTAAAAACATATTAGTACTCAAAACGAAAATTATTTAAAGAACTGAAAACAGATGCTTCAAAATTTTCCTGCGATCTAAATACCATATTTCGTCAAATTGGTGTGTATTTTGCCCATTTTAAATCTAGAATTAACATTCAAAAACACATTTGAACATTAAATTTAGTACTATCTTACCTATTATAATGAAAGTACTTGAAAATATATAAGTAAACTTTTTGAAACTCTTAATTCAGTTTAAAACGAATACCTTTTATTCCATGAAATATAAAATTCGTATTACGAAATACAAATTGTTTGTAAGCTTGGCATCTTCGAAACTCTGACATTTTAGAGCTTCCTCAATTGATCATTTAATGAGATGAAATTCCCCTTGATAGCATTAGTTAGTTACCGTCACGTAAATGAATTATAAATCATTAAAGGAGAAATAGTTAAAACTTTTACACTGTCGCCCGACTAATAGTAATTCCTTTCTTCCTAAATGCTTCATTACTTAGTTTTCTGAACATTAATTAATTTAGCTGGAGATGAATTTTGCACAAAGATTCAAGTGAAGTTCCTTGCTTTGTAATTAGTTTAATCGGATCAAGGCTTTTTGAAAATTAATCTTCCCAACCACAAATTCTCTTTTACAATTATATCACCCAAACTTAATAAAGTATTATTACGGGTATGTTTATAAGGAATAATTCCCTCGGTATATTATTGCTCGTACTAATTTGTTATTTAAGATTAGAGGTGTATATTCATAGTCTTACAGAACAATTATGATATAAAGTTAGAGTGATAAATAGGCAAATATTGTGTATCATTTACATTGCTCACAATCAAATCCCTTACATTTTCTCTTTTGGGACTACGAGCTCTTTCTAAAACTGTGAGAATGCTTTTCACACACATCGATTGCGATATGCTTCCTAACATAATTGAAATGACTATCTCCTGTATATTATAAATTAATCTAATATGGTGCTTAGTTGTTTTCTGAAGGAAGCGCAATAAATTCTATTCTAAATCGTTATAGCGTTGTGGCGGTTCTACCCACGTGCTTCCTAACAACGAATCTTCTTGGGGAGTCTTGGTCCTTAAAGTTTATTTTATTAAAACACACCCTCTGAAGAATAGAATATGAATATGTAAATTAGGTCAAATATGTATAGTCTAATCTTTCAAGCTAAAAAGGGAGAAAGATATAAGATAGTTTGCTAGCGGAACAGTGATTCATCGAATTTATAGTATAACGCAGATCTTTGCTATATGACATTTGTAATAATTAAGGTTTCTATGTGTCAGCAGAGATTGATTAGAGGTTAGATAGCTAGGAAGGCAGTGCATTCGAACCTGAAGTAAGTGTGTGTGCTGGTATTTAAAGTCTTCTCATACTTCGCCTACCTTGTTAATTGATTCCATATAGCATTAATTGGGTGCATCTCTTAGTTTTGATAAATCGAACTTGAGTTGTTGATTGTGTTACAAATAAAGTAACTGACTTTGAGCATGGCTAATCTTTCTTCCCTTTCTTCCCCATCTCTAGGCATTGTTCCAAGATCCTTACAGCGTTGACATAGGAGATGTAACGAAGAATATTACTCGCCCCCCTCCCCCTGAAAGGTCAGGTTTTGAGTCCCAAGCCATATTTTATGTACTTGGCTTTGGGCTTGCCAAGCTATGGACACCCTAAAATCCTGCCCCCCCCCCTCAATGTGGGGCTATACGTTATGCCACTGAGCTTTGATCAGTTGAACGATAACAAATGAAAGGTAAGGGAAAGAATGCATAATATCTTAAATTTCTAATGCATTTCATTATTGATGACAACATGTACACATATTTTAATCTAAGCACTTTAATGGTATTTTTCTAAACCTCTGCATAAAGCATCCTCTTTTTTGTACAAACTATGTAACAAGAAAGTAACATCTCAACAATTTAATTGCGTTTTCATTGTAATATTAATTGGGAAAACAAATTGAGATAGAGATAGATTTAAGAAAAAAAATCATGCAGCTTATTACATAAAGTTAATCTCATTTTCAAGACCCTTTTTTATGTGGAAAATATATTTACCATTATAAATTGCATTCTATCAAAAAGCAGGAGATTTTAAGCTTTATAGTTCTTTTCCACATTACAATGTACTTAAAATTAAAACATATGATGTAAAAGCTACAATATGAAAAAAGGAATTTCAAATTAGATAAAATTTATATATTCAGGGATGATTAAGACTTTATATAGGTAAGAATAATTAAAGTAGATTTGAAATTAAATTCCCTATATAACACTTAACTTTTATTTTCCATTACATCTCCAAGTATTAAATTAATCACCGAATTAATTCTTCGAAACAGATGGCCTAACCTCAAAACACTTCTTATCCCAGATCAGTACTTTTATAGTCTATATGTCAGCATTAACTTTCAAGTACAACTCATAAAATAAGAGATGCTTCACATCCGGCTTAAGTCAGGTTTTCTCAAACTGTGAGGAGCGCTCCCATAGATGGGCGTGGTAACTCTACAAGGGGGGTGTGAGCATATTGAAAAGTCGAAAACAAAGATTATTTAAAAATTATTAATGGGACTGAGAGTAGACAAGCAAAATATATTTTGACATAATTAATTATAAAAATACACATTTACACTCATATAATACAATTATAAATGAAATTTTTATGAATGTATTTTATTATTAATGGGTTAACAAATACTGAACAAAATTAAGAACAAAGTTTAATATTATTACCAATGATCTCCTGGGCTTGTCATATATAAATTTGAAGGTCTTCAATGAATTCACTTTGAGAACGAGAATAAATAGGAGTCATTATTAAGAACCAGTAGCCATTTTTATAAACAACTTTCTTTATTTGGTTATCTTATCCAAATAGAATCAAAGACTTATTAACAAATTTATTTAAATAGTATTATGAGGTTTTAAAGGTAATATCGTTTAAAAACTTAATGAATTAATGATCGTTAATTAACAATTAAATAACGATCACGCAGAGATTACCACGATAAGAGATCCCTAATTTTATTCAATAATTCAATTAATGAACATTTTTTAATCTCACTCCTAAAACTTTAATGAGATTTTAAATACAAATCAATCAAATTTTTTTTACCAAATCTTTTTGAGATTAAATATCTCTAACAAGAAATCTTCAATTTAAATCCACGATAACTTTTGCTTCAATCTCTATCTCCTACTGATCCAAGTTTACTATTTCGTTTGACTTAAATACTTAATCTAATCTGCATAACAAGGAATTGTCCGATTTTTTTAGTTGATTGGAAATAGGTAGGGAATTAAATTTATAAAAGGTCGACTCAGAAGGTTAGTGATAAAGTTCCGTATTTATTCGTAACAAATTATAATCAAAAATTAACACTTATCTTAATAATTTATACGATAAATAATCAATTTAAATACCAATTAAAAAGTAACGCATTTTTTAATTTGCCACCGTTTAACACGTAGGAGAGCATATATGGTGTATTGGGGAGGGGGGATATAAAAGGAATAAATAAGTAAATCCTCTGAAATAAGTAAATCCTTCGCAAACACTGACAAGGTTTTTTTATTGCATTTCAAAGTCTTCGGAATAATTTTATAAATAACAGAGCGCAGAGAAAATAAATCGTATTTCGGAAAGACGTATATATACGTCCGGGGCAATTAAAGCTTGTGTTGAGTGAGACGTTTATCTACGCCGATGGCTCTTAAGAGGTTAAAGTCGTATTGTAGCTTTTGCGTCAAAGTATAGTATTATTGAATTCAATACATTATTATTGTATGAGGTGCGCGAAGAAAATTATGACTAAAAATTGGGTTAAAATATTGAAAGTTTGAGAAGCACTGGCTTAAGTGGTAAAAACATTTAGATTTCACTTTGGCGTCATTTTTCTCTCAGCGACAGAACATGTAGATGTCTCATTGAATAAAGACCTTCGTTAAAATTGAGCTTGGTTCTGACTTGAAACATGTCATATATACACACACATGTATAAAAAATATATTTTTTCAATAAGTATATATTTGTAATATGGAAAAAGAATTATAAATTAAATGAGAAAAACGATGCAGAGTTTCAGTTGATGACGTTGCTTTCTCTCTGTGTGTCTCTCTGGTAATATTAATTAGATTTTATAAAGCAGGGTTTTCCCTCATGCAGCTCCGCGCATTACGAAAGTTGCACTTCACCAAAAGATTATTTAAATATTATTAATTTACTGAGAGTAAACAAACAAATATATATTTTGACATAATTAATTATAAAATATACATTTATACTATATAATATATTTAAATATATAAAAACAATCACAATTATCAATTTAAAAATTGAAATATATGAACAAATTACCAAAACATTTCAGAATATCAATGGCGAATATAAAAGATAATGTTCCATCATTTTCAAATAAAATTAAAAATTATAAAATAAAATAAAAATTTATAAAATATCCATGTTTAACACGTAGGAGACTTAGGACCGATGGGAGGGGGTTAAACTAGTTTGATAGCGCCAACCTTTGAAATATTGCAACTTGGTAAGTTAATTGGAAAATTTTCAAATTTCAGAAGAAAAAAAAAAATTTAAAATTAAAAATTAAAAAGTTAAAATTAAACCATTATACTTTAAATTAAAAAGTGTTAAAAGTGAGAATTATTATACTTGAAAAATAAAACTATTCGCCATCATATTCCGAAAAAGATATTGCAATATTAAAATTTAAAAACAATTTAGTGCATATATAAGTGAACCTTCAAAACTCCCAAGATGATGCACCCATCTTTAAAATAGTTGTAAAGGTAGAAAAATAAATTTGATCCGAAAGTTCAAATCAAAAAAAATATTTGAGATCCGAAAGTTCAAATCAAAATTATCTAAAATCAAAAAGTTCAAATTGAAAAAACCGAAAGTTCGTTAAAAATCTGAAAGTTCAAGATAAAAAATCTGAAAGTTCAATCTAAAAAAATATATTTTTTCAAGCTAAGTATATATTTGTAATATGTAAATAATTATAAATTAAATGACAAAAACGATATAGTTACAGTTGATGATATACTTTCTCTATGTGTGTCATCTGGTATATATATATACATTTTATATATAGGGGTGTCCAACATGCAGCCCGCCATTATATAGTTATATATATATATATATATATATATATATATATATACAATGTATTTATCTGTTCTTGTTTTAAATTAAATCCTTTTTTATAATAGAAATGTCCTTTAGATTAAAATTGATTTATATTTTATCAAACAGTTACATTTGATTTTACTATAGAAAATTACATTCTTAAGAAATTTCGAATTGCATTACGCATATCCTTTAATGTGAATGGTACATGATTCTCTGTGTGTGCGACTTTCGTTTCTCCTCCTTTTCGTATTAGAGTGCTCAAAAAGCAAGGCAGTCAGAGATGTTTTTTAAAGTTTTAAAAAAACTGAACGGCAAAGATAAAGGACAATGTATACTTAATCGTTTGCAAATGACAGTACTATCAAATTTCAACAATGAGTAAGGAAAGATCATTTCAATAGGAACACCGTAATTTTCAAGAAAATGGCAGCACACACACTGTAATATTTTAAACATTATTTGATCATTGCACTATTATATTATGCAAATATTATTATATTATTTACATCTGTATACATGAAAAAGGATGAAAACAATAATAATAATTCATTCTGCTTTAAATTTTCACTCCAAAAAATGGGGTTTTTTTTGTTTCCAAATCTGTAATGAAGGTACAAATTTTTATGTGTGGCCCGCGAGATTATAGCGTTCTCCGAAGTGGTTCGTAAGGTCATTTGGGTTAGACACCCCTATTATAAAGGGTTAGGAGCGCACAATGGAAAAGTTGTTTAAAGCAAAGTTATACAACTAATTCAGTTTCTACGCGATGGATATGTTCCCGAATAATGTGCAACAGAAATTTGTGTTGGGATATATTGCACTGATGAAAAAATAGAAAAATTATTTTCATCTCTAGTGAGTGAGTGAATATTAACGTTGCACTGTTCAGCTACTCGAGGGCTTTCGGCGACGGACCTCGAAATTTTGAAATATCGTCAAGTGACGAGGAGGACACCTGAGCTGGCCACTAACGTTAGTACCGAATGCGTGACTGCTCCCGTGTTACAAATAAAGAACTTACATAGAAATAAGAAATGTTTCAAATATATATTCAAGACGAAGTTAATTATATTTTGCAATTTAAATATGGGTGTAATTATTTGCATCATTAGCTGAGTCAAAAATCCTCTCGACGAAATAAATGAACAATATCTAGCCAGTAATTAAAAAATCACATTGTTTTAGAAACAATTTACAATTTATATAAGAATATTAATAATTAAAATTTTAAATATGCACTTAAAATAAGCAGAATATAATTTCACATTTGGTATTTTGAGTACAAAGTATTACAAAGTGAAATTTTACTCTTAATATTACATTAAACTCTGTCTGAGAACTGAAGCAATTGATTTATCGTAAGAAGAAATAGGATCTCTAACTAATGCTAGTTAATGGATTTGGAAGCTTTTAAACTTTAAAAAGAGAAATATTTAATATTCTAGTCCTAAATAACTTCAACCTTTATTTCCCATATTTAATTTATCAAGCCCTTTGGAATTCAATAAATTCTGTTTAAATTCCACAAATTTTTTGATGCAAGCAGGAGAGAAATTTAGCACTTCAGTATTTATACCTTTGGCTTGAGGATTTTAAAAATAATGAAGAAATTGATGCCACTTGTATTTTTCTTGATTTTACGAATAAATATACAACAAATATCAGTTTTATTTTAAAGTTTTCGCCATTTTTAAACTTCTCTTATCAAATTATAAACCATACGTTACAAATATCATCAAATTAATAAAAAATATTTATTATCCTTTTATTTTTGCCACTGCGCAGAAAAAATAAATTGAAAAAAAATTAATTAACATGATTCAGGTAATTTTAGTATTACTAAATATTATTTTATTATTTTTGAACATTTTTTAATAATTAATTATTCTCTGCTATATATGTTTCCTACATAAAGCTCTTAATTTATAGTCACTAATAACAGCAACGACTGGCGTATTGTTCTTTTATTCCAGCAGCAATCGCAGCATTTTTCGAACGTCTTTATTATTTTACTATGATTTCAAAACATTTCTCCGTTATAGTCCTTGTCATTAATTAGTTAAAAATTTATATAAAATATTAAATATAATTTTAAAATACTTAAATTAATAATATATAAAAGACATATTATTTTTATTACATTAATTATAAAATAATTAACTTAATAATATATATAAAAGACATATTATTTTTATTATCTTAATTATAAAATAATTAAATTAATATATAAAAATATATTTTATTTTTATTATATTAATTATAAAATAATTAAATTAATAATATATAAAAAAGACATATATTATTTTTATTGCATTTATTATAAAATAATTAATTTAATAATAATAATATATTTTGTAGATTGTTTTATATTATATATAATATTTTATTCATAATATATTGTATTTCCCATTATAAAATTGTTTATAACAAATTTTTACATAAAATATCATTTAATATTTATTATAATATATTTTATAATAAATATTATTTATTAATATAAAATATATTTATAAAATATAATATAAATATTTACATAATGACTATATTTTTTACTTTATAAAATACAAAATAATTACATAAAATATCATTTAATATTTCAGAAACCATACAAAATTAAATTTATTTAATTTTAAAAGATAATTAAATGAATCAGGAAAAAAAAAAGTTAATCGCGTGATTCGAACCCAGTCCGCACGTATAGAAAGCAGACGCTCTGCCAACCACACTAATGAATCGTTGAAGGAAATCAATACTTTATTGTATGAAAGGTAAGCATGAATTTCGAAGTCTATTTCTTTCTGAATTGATTGGTCATTTGGCGGAATTATATTGAGGGTTGAACACCCTAAAGAAGTACTACTATTACACCAAGTTTCATCCCTAAATGAATTTCATTAGTCATGCCCTTCCCTTATGAGTGTCAAAATTACCAGCGGTGATTGGTCTCCTCCTATAAGGTACCGCACTAAAAACAGTTACCAGCTTCCAGGGAATGTACTAGGCCTGCATTGTTTAATCACCAATCCGCAGTCCATTAGAAATTTTAAATAATCGAAGATGTTTTTATTTTTTTATCTCTATATTACAGCAATTGCTGTGAAAATATCATGACATTGGGAATCGTTATCAAGCTTCAAATTCCAAAGTATTTATTCTTATATGCAAACTAATAATTAAAACTAGATTTGGCTGTACTTGCATAGCATATAAAATTTAGAAAGTATACTAATGAATACGTTACCTGTTTCATTTTAAAAAAATATTGGCATTGGTTGTTCATGGATTAAATAAACCATTTTTTAGTAAGGGTAATTTAGATGCCCCTGGTAAAGAAGCTGGGTGAACCTATGTACGTTTATTTATATATTTTAAAGTCGAAAAGCACTGATAAAGTGCAATTTTTTTTTATTTATAACTTAGAACGAAGTTCTTGCACTGTTTTTTAAAGATTAACTAATTTTCAATTTTAGGTGTAAATACAAATTACCGTTTGTTAAATTGCTTCTTATTAATTTTTTATCTGATTCCGGGAGGTTCTGAAAGTACAAAGTTTTTGTGTGTGTGTACTCTCATGATTGCTTAGAACCAAATATCGCGAGAACATTAAATGATACATTTTTTTATTCCATTATACGTGTCAGTCAAGTATTCATGTATCAAATATTATTGTTTCTATTTTAGGCGGTTGTTTCATAACTGTCCACATGTACCCTGAAATTAATTTAGATTTTCCACGTAAAGCACAAGTAAATATTTCCAATAGAATACAAAAACTGAAAAGGGAAATGGAAAGCAATATAGCTATAGCAACATAATTAATTTTAATAGTACATAAAAGCAGGCAAAATTACGATCTACTAAGTTCCGGTATACATGACCTGAGCAACAGTGTCCTTCCCCTAAAGCAGAGGTGGACAAATAGCTACACACGTACCATATGCGACCCGCCAACACAATCAGAAAACTGAATAGAATGAAAATGTTTCCTATAGTTGGGTCAACATGCATTTATGAGAGAAGTTTATTTTTATTTCACGGAGACCAAAGAGAGTAAATATAGACAGGGGGGATCTAGGTCGGACAAACTGGGCCCCTGCCCGGAGCGGCATTTGGATCGAATTTGAAATACATATACACATTTTTCGTTACATAAAATTTGATATGTTTTCTGAATTATTGGGTGCAAATTTGGTATTTTATTTCTTTATTTTGTACTCAGCATGTTTAATGTCAGTTTCCTTTTTTGTTGAAACTTGAGAGGTTTGAGGCAGGAATATATCTGAAATAAAGAAATTTGATACATCTTCACTCTATCTTTCTCCCCATCTTGGAGTGTAGTTTAGGTTTAGGCGGAGAGCCATAAAAGGTGTTTTGTTTTAAGTATAAGTTATATATATATATATATATATATATATATATATATATATATATATATATATATATATATATATATACACTGGTGTGCAAAAATTAAGGACGAAGTCTAAAAATTAGCATATCAGCTGAACGAAGAGGCAGAGCGGACAGAGAGACCATTCAGGAGATTAAGTAAGGTGATGTATGATAGCACATGCGCAGATATGCAGGTAGACGGAATGGGGAGTGTCTGAGTAATATAAAGCATGTTGTTGGTGTAAGATCAGCATTTCTGGCAAAGAGATTGCACGCCGTAAAGCAGTTAAAATACCACCGAGTTGCTGCCTCAGCGAGAAATGGCGAATAATCAATCTGTTAGACGACATCTGGATGATTTTACCCGAGGTCGAATCATTGGGAAGTTGGAGGAAGGCCGCAGTGTGACAAGTGTGGCTGAAGAGTTCGGAATTGCTCACAGCATCGTTTCACGACTTTGAGACAATTTCAAACTACAGGAACAGCTATCCGGGGTTCAGTAGTGGTCGGAACCACACCCGCAGATGACCGGTACATTGTCTTACAGGCCAGAAGAAACAGGCGGCAGATATCGGGAGAAATCGCCAGACACACGACACAGGCGACTGGACGACCGATATCGCGTTTTACCGTGGCCAGAAGACTGCACGGTGGTGGTCTGTTTGCACGACGCCCTGTACGGTGTGTAACTCTTAACGCCTGCCCATCGGAGAAGGCGTTCTATGTGGTGCCGGGAACACCGGAATTGGAGAGACAATGAATGGGGACGAGTACTCTTTACAGATGAGAGCAGATTCAGTTTGAGTAGCGATTCTCATCGCATACTGATCTGGATAGAGCGGGGAAGCCGCAATCATCCCTCGAACATCATTGAAAGGGACAGGTATGGAGGTCGCGGTGTTCTCGTTTGGGGAAGCATCATGCTTGGTAGTCGTACAAACCTTCACATCTTCGACGCAGGTTCAGTCAACGGGACCCGTTATTGTAACTAGATTCTTCTTCCATATGTGCGTCTTTTTAAAAGCGCTATGGGTCTGCAGTTCCTTTTCATGGACGACAATGCACCATGTCATCACACAGTAGCTGCCGAACAGCTCTTAGAGAGTGAGGATATTGAACGTATGGATTGGCAGGCACGATCTCCGGATCTCAATCCCATCGAGCATGTATGGGATTTTCTAGGCATACGCTTGGCAGCTCGTATCATACCAACAGTAACGATTCGGGAGCTTCGATTGGCACTGCAAGACGAATGGGCAGCAATGCCTCAACAAGTCATTGACACCCTCATTCTCAGCATGGGCAGACGCTGTGAAACCTGCCTAGCAGTCAGGGGAGATCATATCCCCTACTAAAGACCGGATGTTTCTTGCTGGACACCCATCACAGGGATGTTTCGGCCTTCAGTCGCATTGCGCTCCATGCTGCTTTTTCAATCAAGCTTCTTTTTATCCCTCTGATTTCTCTTTTAGTAAGTGTTGCTTACATTACACATGTTCTTACGTATTGGGGATCTTACGGTATTAAATGTGTTGATTTAGAAAGCTTTTGTACAAAGTTATATTGAAAAACCGTCTCGTCCTTAATTTTTGCACATCAGTGTATATATATATATATATATATATATATATATATATATATATATATATACATACATACATACAGTCCCTGGCCAAATTATTAGACACACTAAAAAAATTTATGAAAATATTAATTATCAGGTGATACTATACAGTGTTTTTGTATTTATCAGATACAGTGTATGTTTTTCTGGTTTTCCATTTATTAATCTATTATTATCACAAATAAAACATCATCATTAAAGAAAAAAATATGTATTTTATTGACTCTGAAAGAAAACAGGAACAAATATAATTAATTATTAATATTTTGTTGAGCCTCCTTTAGCTGCTATGAGAGCTTCAATTCTGCGCGGCATGCTAACAATACAAGACTGTACTGTCTCCTGCATTTGAGGATGATGATTCGAAACGTGAATTATTCTTTCTAAGAGCAGCGTTTCATTTGTAATCACACCTTTATCCACTTATCTTTCCATTTACTCCCAAACGTTTTCGATTGGGTTCATATCAGGGCTATTACTCAGCCAATACAACATAGGGGTATTTTGTTCTGCCAAAAAAAAAAAAAAAAAAAAGATTTAATAGACCGAGCTGTATGGCCATTTTGCATAAAAATGCATGGTTCTCTATTTGAAAACTATTCTTCCAGCTGCGGAATCAAGCGATTTTGCAAGACATCTTTGTACTGGCCTTGCCGCATCATATCTTTAACCACGTACAGACGTCCAGGAACCCTTTGCCGCTGATGACTGATCAAATCATCATTTTTGTAGGGTGTTTCACAGTCTGAACAACACAGTCAGAATGAAACTTTTCTCCACGACGACGATGGGCAAACTGAGCTTTGTTCTGCAAAATTTCAAAAATGTGCTTTTATCACTGAAGCAGACTTGTCAAAAATAAAAACAATAATAAGTAAACATATTTGCTGTTCTTTCTGTAATCATAGAAAATGGTTAAACACTTTGTTTGTGAATAAATTATAACAACATACCGATCTCCAGAAGTCCACATCTTTATCACGCCACTGTTTGGCCTAATTCAGACGATTTGCTTTCATTGCAGGGTTAACTTGGGTTTCTGGCGGGCGGCAGGTCTTAAAATTTAAATCTTTTAATTTTCTTCGAATATAGTGCGTCCAGATCTATTCACATTAATATCTTGGAGTTGCGATTTAATCATTTTTTGTGGTAGCAAATCTGTTTTCAAGGCAAGTTTTTAAAGATCTTTCTGACCCTTGAGGTGAAAATAGGCTTTCTGCCGCATTTTTTTCTTTTTGTGGGGCTCAATTCTTCCCCTGACTCAATTTTCTTCTTTATGCGTCGTACACTAGCTTCAGAAACTTTCAACCTTCGTGAGATTTCGCGGTTTGAAAACAGTTTTGCATTCATAAGGGCCTTTACTTCTGCTTTTCTTACATGGTGAAATATCACCTTTTTACCCATGCTGAAAGTGTACAAACTGATTATTTAAACGCCGCACATGAAATGAACAAATAACTGCGTAATATAAAAACTGCTAAATTAACAAACAAAGCACATTAACCCACAGAAACACTTCCGCAACTGGAGGCATGCGTGAATGCGACTCGAGCAGGTTTAGACTTGTTTACGTTTGTACGATAATTTATTAACTTTGTGTTGTCATGTGTGAAAAATAAATACAAATACAAAAATATATAATAAATTTTCTCATTAAAAGTCCATTGATCTATGTTTAAATGTGAAAGCTTCGCATAGAAACTTACATAAAACAATTAACTATTGAAAAACAGGAGTGCGTCTAATAATTTGGCCAGGGACTGTACATACACACACATATATATATATATAAACGATCCCCACTATCACTTAACTCTTTTTCAGAGAAGGCCAGCGATAATTGGCAATTTCCTCCAAAATTACATTTTACTCGTTTGAAGTAATAACAGATAATTAATAATGTCAGCGTTTTTCAGACTGTGGGGGGCGCGATATCCTTCCAAGGGGGGGCGAGCATATGAAAAAGTCAAAAGTAAAAGATTTAAAAAATTGCAAATTTAATGGAAGCAAAACAAAATACTTTTTCTGACATAATAAAAAAGTAAAATACATATTTGCATTAATATAATATAAATGCATCTGTACTGCATAATGTATTAGATAGTTAATTTATCAATGCTAAGTTAAGAATAAGATTAATAATTACTAGTGACTCCTATGGGCTTGTCATATACAAAATTATAAACAAAGTTTAATACTTTTTTTGATAAATTGTGCGGTTTATAATTGAAGTCATATTATAGCTTAAGTATGCAGCTTTTAGTACGTTAAATTTGAAATCAATACAATGTTACTGCATGGAGGGGGGCGCGATGAAAATTATGATGGAAAATTGGGTCGCAAGTATTGAAAGTTTGAGAAGCTCTGAATTATATGTCCTTAATTTGGAATTATTTTGTATTTTTAAGACTTAAAATTATATATATTTAGACTGCCTTTTTGTCCGTTATTCAAGGTTTATAGGTGTGTATGTGAAAAACGTTTCTTTTTAAATAATAATTTTTTGTTTTGCAGAGAGGGGCAGTATTTTCCATTTTTGTCCATCGATGCAAGTTGGTTGACATAAGCTTGCAGGATGCGATGAGAATTTCAGCTAGCAATCTCATTCCTGATTTCAAACAAAAAGAAAAATACTAGGAAAGTGGGATAGGGTACATTTGTCTCACTTTACTGATTCTAAAATTAAATGGACTTGCAGCTATGGAAAATGGAATTTGCACAATAAACAAACTGAATAAAACTAAAACTATTTCATTCAGCTACTATTTGTTGGTCCTTATGGTACAATTTATACCTCTTCTGAAACGCAAAGTAAATTAAAAAATACAATCATTTTAAAAAAGGGTGGCCTTCCGGAATCCACTGCATCAACAATGTGGCTCTCGAGCCAAAATAATTGCTTTGCCCTAACCTAGAGTAATAACTAGCTGCATATACTGGGTTTAGAGATAGAGCGTAAGATTAATATGCTGAAGGAAGCAATGGAAAACTATAACCTACCAGAAAAGCAAACTACTGTATTATTGACCCAAATAACAGATCTGAATCTATCTGTTTTCTGACTGGTTAGTATAAATTGAATCAAGGAGGAATGTATTCAAATTTCAGAATCATTCAAATAGTAGATGATCATCAAAGGTGAATATTGGTTTCTACTTTACAACTATTTAAGCAGTAATGTTACTTTGAAGATTTCTGCATTACAATTAAATGAAACTTAATGAATATATCAATTATGTGTGTGGGGGATATGTATTTATTGATTCATTTGAAACAATCTCTTTCTAAAGTTACAAAATTCACAACCAACCTCATTATCCTGAACTATTAGTGGCTTACGCATAAGCAAATGTGAGAGATGTTATTTTAATAGTACTGCTTTTATTAAACCACGTGAAGTCTTAAACGCTCAGTTGAGTTATTGTTACAAATAATAGTTTTCTGTAGTGGTAGCTACGAGGATCCCTTATATGAAAGATCTTAGCTCAGTGGTTCTCAAACTTTAACTGGCGACCTAATTTTCAGTCATAACTTTTATCGCCCCCAAATACTAATGTATTGAATGCAATAATAATGCACTTTTGGGAGTGCTAAAGCTACAATACGATCATAATTATAAACGGTAAAAATTAACAAGATAAATATTTAATTTTGTACATGTTACTTTTAAGGTATCCGACTACGTTCGGAACCGTGATTTTCAAAAGCGCATAAATGGATAATTTTCATGATATTTAGTGTCATTTAGAATAGAATATATGCATAACATTGTTTTAAGGACATTTTGACAAAAATTATTTAAATACAATATTTTGGGAAAAAATTAACTTAGAATAATATTTTTCCCAAATGTTCTCCTTTGTGAAAAATGCTTCTAATACAGTGCTTCTCAAACTTTCAATACTGGCGCCCCCTTTCAATCACAATTTTTATCGCGCCCCCTTATACATAATAATTTACTGAATGCAATAATAATGCACTTTTACGATAAAGCAACAATATTTATTATAAACCGTACAAATTCATGACATAAGTGTTAACTTTTGTATATGTTACTTTTAAGCAAAAAAAAAGTTAAGTAATAGGATAATTATTAAGTTATTTTTCCTTTCTCTGATTTTTAAATTGGAACATATTACAAAATGCGGTGGTTGCTTAGAAGACAAAATATAGATATCAGCTAAATATAGAAAATGAACTCAGAGGGTCAATTTCTTATCTTAAAACTCCTTTCAAAAACTTTGCTCTGTAAGACAAGCCCATGGAAGTAGCTAATAATTATTAAACTTGTTCTTAATATTTAGTATTAATTAATTAGTCATAAAATACTGTGCACCACTCATACATTAAAAGCAGTGTTTCTCAAACTTTCAATACTGGCGACCCAATTTTCAATCATAATTTTTGTCTCGCCCCCTGTACAACAATAATGTATTTACTGCAATAAAAAATGCACTTTGAGAGAGAGACGTTAAAGTTACAATACGATCTTAATTATAAACCGTACAAATTAATACGATAAGTATATTAAATTTTGTGTATATGTAACTTTATAATATATATTTTAAGAAAATTACTTAAAATATATATTACTTAGAATTATGTTATTTTTCTTTTCTCTAATTTTTAAATTGGAACAGATCGCAAAAAATGATGTATTTAATTAAAGATTTATTTCCTTCAGCATATTCATTTCTCAAAGTAAAAAATGTCATTAGAAAATAGTCTAGTCAATGTCGCTCTCTATCATATCCATCACATCTGGCATTATAGGGTACGTTTGCGTGAGTCTGGGCAACCTATCGAACGTCTGCAGCAAAACATGTAAAAATGCTTTTCCTCGTACAATTCCAGTCAGTTTTGGTCGACTCGATACTCCCTATAGCTACCGAATCTAGCTTGAATGTACATTTTTTTAATTTCCACGTTAACTGTAAGTCACGGTAATTAAGTATTTACGGCAGTAGATTAAAACAATATCATACATACATTTTTAAGTCCTAAGCAAACATTCGACCATAATAAAGAATCAACAAGTACACAGACGAACGAGCATGGTTCCGAAAATTAAATCAAGGCGATCTTCTCAAAAATACTTAAATTTTGGATTTACCACTACTGAAGTAAATGATGGAAAAAAGCCCCAGCTCGATATGTGTTAAAACTTACAAATCTGTAGAACAACATGTGAAAGTTGTTTTTAAAACATGTAAAATCATTTAGCTATGTTGGCAAAGAATTTTAAAAGTATTTTCTGGATGAGGACAGCTTGGTAGCAAGTTACGAGTGGATTAGGATCTATTTCAAGATACTCCAGAAGGGCTCTCAACTTTCCGAAGAAGAAATCTTCATAGATTTCAGTGAAAATTAAAAGGCAATTTTGTAATAAATCGCTCTTTGAATTTGGGGTAAAGGTGGATGAGGAATTATCTGTACTGAAAACAAAAGCACTTCGTATACTATTACCATTTTCAATATCCTACCTTTTTTTCAAACCGGATTTTAAGCAGTGGATGCCTTGAAGACAAAATATAGATCTCAGCTAAATGTAGAAAAATAACTCTTTAAGTGTCAATTTCTGATATTAAACCTTCCTTTGAAAAACTTTCCTCTACAAGACAAGCCCGTGGAAGTCCCTAATAATTATTAAACTTGTTCTTAATTTAGTAATAAGATTGATTGATTGAATATTAACGTCGCACTCTTCAGCTGCACGAGGGCTTTTGACGACAGACCACGTAATTTTTTGAACCAGGGTCAAGTGACGTGGATGACACCTGAGCTGGCACCACTCTCTCCTAACTACCACACCACACCAACGGGAAAACGTTTCAACTCTCAACAGATTTAACGTGCATCGCTGCCCTACACGGCGGGTCTTTAGTGGTACTAGGCTCGAACTCGTGACAAGGCAAGCCACGATCCGATACCTATACCCTTCGGCTACCGCGGCCAAATTCAAAAATAAGAAATTATTTATAAAAACACCTTCTTCAGTACTGATACATCAAACGTATACTGGCTGAAACACTGACTCTTCGCACGAGTTCATTTTTAAAAAGATAAAACATTATTCTTGATATAATAGCTGAACTGTAAGGAGAGTAAAACTGTGTGCACGACATTGTATACAAAAAATGTAGTATGATTTTTTTTTAGATAAATGCTATAATTGTAAATAGCTGTTTAAAAGAACTGTAATTTTAAACCCTCACACAATTAGCATTTAGAATTAATGTTAAATTATGAAAAAAGAATATATAAAATTCGATGAAGAATAATTGTGTTACTTTTTAACATTTAAAGCGAGAAGACTTCAAAATGTTTTAACCCGGGAGCAGTCGCGTACTTGATACTAACATTAATGGTAGTACGGGGGACTCAGTCACCCCAATCATTTGTTTAGAATTATTTTTACTGTACACGATACAAATCGGAATTCTAGTGAATATTTTAATTTATAGAAAGTATACTTACCTTCTTTCAAGGACTATTCAATTCTTTTGGTGATTTGAGAAAATTCCAATAAAACTGAACTAAAATGATTCAATAGTACAAGACCATAATAAAGGACGCAAATCAGACACTTTTCAATTATCCTACAGAAATGTTAAACCAATCAATTCTTTTCCAAATATCGCAAAACTCAATTATTTACAATTTCCTAAGCGAAAAGCAAACGCATAAAAGCTGGGAGGAACTAATATTGATAATAACCATACCATAAGATTGAAGGTCAATCAAATGATTAGCAAACGTACTATGCAGCCTGGCTGAAAAGTGAATTATGACTTCCTTTTCTTTTTCTACAACTAATGTACAGTATTTCAATAATAATTACAGTGGTGAAATGTTTATCTTCTTAGAATTTTTCTGAGGGTCTGGGTTTCGTTTTTTCTTTTAACGAGTAATATTTTATGTTAAAACGTAATAAAAAAAAAATTCTCATTGAGGAAATACAGCAAATAAAAAACAAAATGTTTTTTTTTCTTTAATTTGGTTTTGGGATCAAAGATTGCTATTTGATGACGGAAAAAAGCCAGATAATAAACATAAATTATTTCAGTGTTGTTGTGTGTATTTTTTTTGTTATGGAAGAAAATATTTTGTTTTACTTCTCTTTCCAGTTATTTTTTTAAAAGAAATCTTTAAATTTTTTATACGCTCGCGCCCCCTTGTAGGGTTATCGCGCCCCAGGGGGCGCCCCACACTTTGAGAAACACTGTTCTAATAGAATAATATTTTGCCTGTACATCGCTCAGACCTCTCTACAGAGGCTCAACTAGAATTTTTGAAATACATAACTTAGAAGTGGGATTATTCATATTTTACGACAACAGAAGGGAGCAATTTTAAAAAAAAAAACGCTGATAATTATTTCAATTGTTGGTGACTCTGAAAATAAAGTGAATTTTTCAAAAAAATTCTAGTTGAGCCTCTGAACAGAGGTCTGAGGTTCATATACAGGCAAAATATTATTGTATTAGAAGCCTTTTTTTCACAAAAGGAGAACATTTGAAAAAAAAAAAAGATTATTCTAAGTTAATTTTTTGCCAAAATATTATAATTAAAAAAAAATTGTCAAAATGTCCTTAAAAACAATTTTATGCATGTATTCAATCTGAGTGACACTAAATATCATGAAAACTATCCATTTATGCGCTTTTTAAAATCACGGTTCCGAACGTAGTCCGATACCTTAAGTAATATATATTTTTATTTTTTACTTTTTAGTTCGATTCACTATATAAAAGCGTGTTTCATTAGTTTGTTTTTAAACTATAAATTATTTTATAAATATTTTTACTATACACACGATAAAATTCACAAATCCCGCGAATAATTTAATTAAGAGAAAATATACTTACCACTTTCAAAGACTTTTTCATTTTTTCTTTGGATTTTTTTTGAGAAAAATCCAATATAACTAATGAAAATGCTCCAAATCTGGTGTGCCTTAAAAAAAAGAACATAAAGCATGTTCATAGAAAATATTTTTGAACAAAAGTGGTTGCTCAGGGAACTGATCAAAACTAGTATCTTGATTGTAAAAAAAACGTTTGCAACTTCCCAAAAAAAGAGGGCGAAATGATAAATTCATTTAGTTTCCATTAAGACTGTCTTATTGGAGAATACTCAGTCAAGGTCATTAGTAACAAATAAACAGTTTTCCCAGAATTAACGATTTCGTGAACATCAGATGACTCCGCGCATCGCGGGACCGATCCCGTGTTAAAAGTGTATTCAATAAAACATATGACATTAGTTCTAAAAAAGAATTGCGTAAAAACGTTTTCCATTATGCATTATATGTTGACCAAATAACCCTTCAAAGTACTCAATATGCTTATAGATGTATCATATAATTCATTCACATGGAAAAAAAGCAACAAAAAAATATTATTTACAACTTTTCTAAAAAAAAACAGATGAGTGAAACATACCAGTAAGTTTGAAGATCAAATATATGATAGTCAAAAGTAGTATTTTAGGGGTTAAAAAAAAGAAACGTAATAAAAATCTCTCATCGTGTGATTACAGTAAAGCAAACAAAATATCTTTTTTATTTGGTTATAGAATCAAAGGTAGCTAATGAACGTTTGAAGTGGAATGTTTTATTTTTGATGATCACCAGATGATATATGTAAATTATATCAGTGTAAATGTGCATTTTTTATTAAGTCTGAAAGCATTTTGTTTTTCTTAATTCCAAAAAAATTATTTTTTAAAACTTTTATTATCAATATGATCGCGCCTCCCTCGTAGGAATACCGCGCCCCCTGGGGGACGCGCCCCACAGTTTGAGAAACACCGTCTTAGCTCAAAACCCGATGTAAATGTTTGAGACTCAACCACAATAAATAACAAAAACTGATGCATGGGTAAAATAAGTTTATTAATGAAGTCTTTTTTTTTTTATAACGGAAAGATCAAACACACGGACAAATCATAAGGAATCAAACACACACGCTACTTATCTAACAAAACTAGAAAGTACATAGTATATTTAGAAGCATCAATCCTCATATGCACAGTCATAATATTATTTTAAAAAATCCATCTTCTAAAGCAAAACTGTGTTCACAGTCATAATAAGCTCCGCAATATTGTATAATTATCAACTGTACAATTCTTACTATCCCTTGCATTATATCGGCTTTATTTCACTTTATGTAACCCCCATTTATTAAAAATACCACGTTTTCTCTGTAAAAATGTGGAAATTAAAGCTTTTAATAACGTCAAAGCTAAGTTCAAGAGTAAAGATTTGTGAGAGAGTCCATAGTTAAGGTTAAATGAGTATTATGTTTCAAGTAAAGAAAGGTCCAAGTTTTTCGAATAGTTTTTCCTTTTATTCTAGAACTATCAAGTGAATACGGCATATTAAATTGTTAGGAAACAAATAAACACGTAAAATCCACACAAACACGAGTTCAACATTCCCACAACAATACAAATCCACAGTCATAATATAGTATTAGTTCATTGAAAACGCACACTCGCATTCAAGATTTTAGTCTCAGTTGTTTCTCTGCATCGTCCTTATTTTGGTTGGAAATTTTTTTTCCGGAATTAATTTCTTGATATGATTGAATTTATATATATATATATATATATATATATATATATATATATATATATATATATATATATATATATATGTGTGTGTGTGTGTGTTTTGTGTGTGTGTGTGTGTTGTTTAGATCATGAATACCCTTTTTAATTTCTTAAGAACTTATATTCATCACAAATACATTAACCGTCTCGCTACTTGAATTCCAAAACCACCACTCAACAATAGGATTTCAAAGTCAGCATGTTAGTGGTCTTGCTGTGAAGATTATATCATAACACTCATATCACAGTTTACATTTTTTCCACACACATCTTGAACATCTTACACATTGTTGACAACCAACCAAATTAGAGCCTAGCAAATTTACATTTTCGACAATCAACCAATTCAAATTCTACCATATTTGATTGTCGTCTTTTTTTTTTTATATCTGCCTTTGCTGGCTGGTTTAAAAGTTAGCTCAAAAGATGTGTTTATGTATATTCGAATTTTTTAACTTGGTGAATAATTGATTTTCATTGATGTCAAGATGCTTGATTCTATTCGTAAAAGCTCTGTGAGTAAAGAAATTTTGTTAAATGGTTTTGAAAAAAAAATACTTTTCTTATGTAATTGTCTTAGGATTTTTTTCTACTTTTCTTACGTAATTAAATTTTGCGATTTTTCAGCATTAAGAGTTTGGGAGAGTTTGTTACATAATAGTAGTGAGTGGTTTTATCATACTCTCTGTGTTTTTAGATACTCTGAGATTTTGTTTATTTTATTTTTATTTGGTTTTTCCTACCGAGTTGCAAAGGGGGACGTTTGGCGCCTTCAAACTAGTTTAACCCCACTTACTCGGTTCTAAGTCCGAAATTGCTTTCTGACTCGCTAGGTTCTTCTTTTTTGTAGTCTCTTTTTTATTTCTCTATAATTTTGTTCTTCATAATCAGCTTTTATATTTTTTATTACGCTATTTCTTGTTATGTTCATTATCTATTATTTCTTGTTTTTGATATATAATACATATTTCTTTCATATATATATATATCTTTAAATATAAAAAATTTTGTGGAGGTTCAAGTAAATTCGAGAATGGTTTAGATTCACAATTCGGACCGATATCGCAATTAGTTAAAAAAGATATTAATTAAAAACATTCAAAAAATACAACTCAACATTCACCTGCATTGTTGTAACAACGCTATTGTTATAAAAACACACACACACAAGTAATATAAAAAATTTTAAATCAATTCCTACTTAGATCAACCGAGAAAAAATTATTTTAGCTACTTTTTATTAAATAGTTGCAATTAATATAAATATGTATATACATATGACAGAATCACTGCATTAAGTGACAAATAATTTTTATTAATTATCATTAAAGTATCGTTTTGTCATCCAAAACAATCGTGTGTATAAAGTTTCCTTTCAACTAAATGCTTTAACACGTGAGAAAAACTCCTTTTCAAATTTTGACATAAGTCGCCAAAAGGGTAGCTAAATCGCTAACGTGGCTGTATTTGTAATTTTTTAAATAATTATTTTTAATCAATTATTTTTTATTAATTATAATTAAAAATTATTGTATTGTCATCCAAAATAATCATATACATTACATTCCAGCTCAATTGAGCGCTTTAAAATGTATTTTATTAACGATTGAAAATTTCACCAAAATAAATAAATAAACGAACAAACAAATAAATAAAATATGTATAGAGATCATGAGCTAATAGTAGGAATTGAAAAAGTCTTAAGTTGGCGTCGAAAATTGATTTTCAGCCAATCTGGCCAAACCCGGTCTTTATTGTTATGAAAATGCAGACGATTCATGCTTTTTAGTGTTTTTAATTAATATATTTTCAAATAATCTTTATATATGTGATTCTTCTGTGCGTGTGTATGTAACTGAACTCCTCTAAGCATCTGGACCGATTTTGACGAAAGTTTTGTCAGTTCCAGTGGACTCGAGAATGGTTTAGATTTATAATTCGGTTTAGAATGTTTATTTAATTAATTTTTTTATTTATAAATTGTTGATCTTGGAATGTTTTATATTGGATCCGGCAGAGAACTGCTACGATCGCAGTATCGAATATTCAAAAATATTTTGTTATAATTCAAGTTGGTCCCGAGCAGTTGGTGCTGTGATCATTCCAGGTAAATATTTTGTCACTTCAAGTTATTATTTTGTTGAAATAAATCGTGTGTTAATGAAATTATTAAATTCAGATGTAATTAGTGTTTGAAAAGTTTTGAAGTGTGCGCAAAAAACTACACATTCTCCAAATTTAGTATGCAATTGAAGTGAGTATATTACATGATTTTCTATTAAATTTACACGTGCGTTGACAACAAATAACCTAACCTACAAATCTATTTGTATAGCTAATTGATTACACACATTATTAAACTTTTTTTTTATTTAAAATGATTTCTTATCGGAAATAGTTTATGAGTGTGTTTCACTTCTAAGCAACCCAGAAGTATAAAACTTGGCACATAATTATATTGTAATAACTTTTAATACAAATTTTACTCAAAACGGTCCAGATTGTTAAAGTTTATTCATAAAAATTTGGAATTTTTGACTTTAAGATGTGTGTACAGGACAACGTCTGTCGGGTCCTCTAGTATGTATATATATATATATATATATATATATATACGTCTATGTGTATCACCAAACTCAGTGAGATTGTCAACACTCGGTGACCAAATTTGTTCGTAAATCGGTTTCAAGGTCACTCCTGCTCATCAACTATCATCATTAAAAGAACTATCTCATTTCAACTGCGAATCTTTCAGACCACAGTATATTTTCAGCAAAGAAACAAAGATCCAAAATTCACACATAAATGTAACCATGAAAGTATCTAATATGTATATAATCATTAACATTCACAAGAGCTTATCTTTTGAAAAAGTCAACCACATTATATTTTAGGTGTTTTGAAAAAAAATTATCTCATTTTTTAAGTTTATTACATCTCCTTTAGGTAAATTTTCAAATAAGTTAATTTCAAAGAAAAGTTTTTAATACCATCTGCTTATTTAATCTATGATTCGATGCTAAAAGAAAAAAATCTCTAATAATGAAATTATTTCGTTTTAAACTATCAACAAAGTCATCAGAACTATTTAGGTTAGTTTAGCACATACCTTTTTTAAAGTAAAAGAACTTGAAAAAATCTCATTATAGGGAAAAAAATTAAAGGGATATTTATTTATCAACTTTTTTTTTTTGCTGTGAATTCATTGAAAAACTAAAATTGTTATCAAATCTACTCACATTAAGTATGTATGCAATGCACTTGGGCAGTGATTATAAAATATTTATTTAAAGACAATTACTGAAAAAATTCATACAATTAATGTAATCAGTCTATAACATGACTCACATCACTCATCAAAATTTGAAATATACTACAACAAAACAATCACATATAAGCATTCCGAAAGGAAAAATACTATCATGCTATATTTCTCTCTTATTGGATAGTTTCCAGTTTCATATGTGAAACTCCAATAGCTCTTCGTATCCTGTCATTACAAAGAATGAAAAAACTATTTTAAAATCCCTCAGCTGTTATTATTTCCTTTATGTATAATAACGTGTGGAAAATTTTAAAAAGCGCGCATTTGTTATGAACGTTATTGTTTCAAACCCACAAAACACACCATCTAGGTCGTAGCTGCCATTGAACAGTTATTTATAGTTTTACTTAAAATTCTTTTGTTCTGACATTGTTATTTCTATTGTTGCTCGTTTTCATAACAGTAGTCGCTAAATTATACTAAAATATATAATAGGTGACGTCCTTCATCTATTGAAATGTTTTTCTTACAATTTCAAAGATGTTTGGCGTCATTTTAATGGTGAAGTTACATATTACCATTTACTTTTTCTTTCCATATTTTTTCCTTTTCCTAATGTTCTCTCTCTTTCTTTTTTTAAAAAATGTTTTCCTTATTCTTTTTATATTCATATCTTTAAAAAAAATATTTAATCACGATAAAAAATAAGCAAATACCAAAAAAAAAATTATTGCTGCTCAATAAAATTTAATATTTTTTATATTTTAAACACTTTTTTTTAAAGGAAAGGAACAATATAATTTAACTCTTGCGATTTTTAAATCCTGAAACTTTAAAACTGCTGGTCAGAGTAACTTAAACAATCGTGAAGCAGTTAAATTTTGTTTGACGAAGAAAAACGCAATAATTTTAAAAACCTACCGGTAGATGGCGCTGTCAGAGAAAATGCCTTAATGGATTTGTTAAGCGGAGGAATGTTGTTACCAAAAGAAAACAATAAACTCAAAGGTTAAAACAAATTTACAGGTGATAAGACAATTTTTCGTGCTTAAGTAGAAACAGTAGTAATGACAAGAGAAAAACAGGAACTTTATTATACAAACACTCCATCTTGTCAACTATTAGTTGGAAGCAAAAAACGGCATTCTCCCCAACATATTGCAGGCTATTTGTGCTGATGCTATAAATGTGGATCTAGATGCTTGCCTTCGAATCAGCCAGATTCGCAATTCTCGAAGTGTAAACATCATTATTGAGGTATCCAAAAAGCCATAAGTCACAAGAACTTAAGTGGGCAGAACATGGCGGCTACTATGTTGGAAAATAGCTGCTTATGATTCTATCCAGGGCATTGCTACCGCTGTATCAAAGATACAGGGCTCTCAAGCTACATGGGATCCAGCATATGCGAGGAAAAAAGTTAATATATTAAAGGACCTCCAAAAAGAGCGTGCAAGAAATTTTGATGTATGACCCACTCAGAACTAGCTACGCTATATATTCTATTGTCTTCGAAACGTGCGATCATCAGCTGTTTCACGGGAGTAACAATTCTCTGTGGGCATGAATAGCTTGCGATTCAAACTCTGAAGCTGCTGAAGTGGCATAAAGGACGGTTAATCAAAAGCTACATGGCACTTACGGTGCAGGTTATGGGACCCGGAAAGAGTGATCTCGTGGAAGAAGAATGGATCGAAGATAAACGCTGCCATTATTCCACACCAATGGCTGTAGCGGGAATGGATTCTCCTTCACCCATATCCTGCGTATTTACAAAATCTTCCATAGGGAAATGGGGTTGGCCACAGGCCAGAATTTTTCATGGCCAACCAATTTGCAATTTGTTTGTTTAAACCAACTTGTTTCCAGGTCTCTCTCAGCCGGTAGCAATTTCTTCACAGTAGCTATCTTGTACTAATAACAGTAAAAATACATTACGAAGGACTTTACTCGTCGTGCCAATAGGCATATCCAACTTTTGGCCAATTACCCGTGCACCGTTATTCCCGTACCATTGTGCCTCTATGGCCACTGCCAAAACTGATTAGCGTCTATTGCTTCATTTCACGTGAAATGAACTGGTCTATTCGAACCTATCTATATTTTCCTCTGCTCATGTTTGATCATTAATTTTAGACATTATATATATATATATATATATATATATATATATATATATATATATATATTTATATAATCTCCGTAACCTTTGAAAGCTGTTAACTTAATGTCACTACTATGAGAAAAAGCTTCATCAGCAAATTTCAATCTTTCTTGATCAGATTCATGATAAAGCACTCAGGTAATCGTTCTTACTCTGCATTTTCATCACAGCTTTGACTACGCATGCCACATACGTCTTAGTAACTTGAATGCCTCTACACATTGCAATCTATCGGTAAATTTTAGAGCTTTTTTGTTTTCTTTACCCAACTGAATTCATTGCCTTACCGTTGTTCTTATATAATATCTTGTCACTCTGTTCGACAGTCTTAGAGTTAAACCGTTTTGAAATCACAACTTTTAATTTTAATCATTCTTTACTTTACTAAATAAAAATTAAATTATTTTAAGATATAAGCCATATATTAAAAGATATAAGCCATACCCACTTAAAATAGTCGAATCAATTTTCTATACATCGTACTGATAAGATGTATAAAAGTCAGCTTTTTCAAACCGAATTTCCATGATTTAAATTTAGAAGAAATGTTTTGCATTTTTAGGTAGTATATATTGGTATTAGCTAATTTTTTAAATAAGAAAAAAGAAATCATTGTGAGGCATTCATTATGTGAATAATTGTGGCATACACCAAAAATTCAGTAAATTGTTGAATAAATAGAATCACTCGGTGCAATCGATATTAAATGCATTAATTTATTCTTTTATTAAGAGCTTACTCCTTTGTGGAACTAGAAATATTGACTTTTCAAAGAAATAATTAAAAAAAAAGGTATTCCCTTAGAATTTCTGTCTAAATTACTTGAAAGAATCGTTGTGTAAAGGAAAAAAAAAAATAAAGGGATTTCGAATTCCGATACAAAGGAGGGTTTTTTTTAAAAAAAAAAGAAAGACAAATGCAGGGAACAGACAATTTTATTTGTCTTTTATTTCATCGATAAGAAAATAGAACGTCTACATTCAAACAAATTTCGCAGCCGATTACAAAAGCGTAAGTCGCCCAATAGTAAAACAATTCTAGACGATTGGTGAGGGGAGTGGGAGTTCCGTAAACATCATTACTGATTCTAAATATCGGAATTAGTAATATTAAGGACGGCAACTACGTTAGAATGAGAATAAATGTAGGGAAATCAATTTAATGACTGCTCTTCATTTTGTCACGACACAGGCAGAATTTTTGTGCTGAAAAAAAACAATTACAGTTAAACCAAGTGAGTGAATAACTTTATCTCACAAGGAGAGGGGAATGACTAAGAAAATTCTTTTTCGGGTCGAGACTTGGTGTAATAGTAGAACTCCTTTAGTTGTTCAACCCTCAATGTAATTCCGCCGATTGGCCAGTCAATTCGGAGAAAAAGCCTTCGAAATTCATGATTAGCTTTTATACAATTAAATTTCAATTTCCACCAACGATTTCGTAGCTGAGTTGATATATTGTCTGCATACTATGCGCAAGGTAAGGGTTCGATTTATCGGTAATTTTTTTTTTTCTCATTTCATTTAATTATTTTTAAATTTAAATAAATTTATTTGTGAAAAGTTTATTAAATATTAAATATTTTGCGTAATTATTTTTGCACTTTATGAAGTAAAAACAATTAAATAAATTTATTATTTAAATTATTTTTATTAAAATTAGTTAAAATTATTATTAATATATTTAATTAAAATAAATATTAATTAAAATTATTTAAAATAAATATTAATTAAATTATTTAAAATAAATATTAATTAAATTATTTAAAATAAATATTATTTAAAAGTATTTAAAAATAAATATTACTTAAAATTATTTAAAATAATTATTATTTAAAACTAATTAAAATAAGTTTTTATTAAAATAATTCATATTCAAAATTTTTTAATAAAAATTATTATTGAAATTATTAATTTATTTTTAAAACTATTAATTTTTATTAAAAGTATTATTTATTTTTTAAATTATTAATTTATTATTGAAATAATTCTTAATTTATTATTAAATTATTATTAATTTATTATTAAATTAATTATTTGTTATTGAAATAATTCTTAATTTATTATTAAAATTATTATTAATTTATTATTAAATTTATTATTTATTATTACAATTATTAATAATGTATTATTAAAATTATTACTAATTTATTATTAAATTTATTATTTATTATTACAATTATTATTATTTTTTATTTATTATTAAAATTATTAGTAATTCATTATTAAATTTATTATTTATTAATAAAAATTATTACTAATTCATTATTAAATTTATTATTTATTAATAAAATTATTAGTAATTTATTATTAAATGTATTATTTATTATTAAAATTATTAGTAATTTATTATTAAATTTATTATTTACTATTAAAATTATTAGTAATTTATTATTAATTTTTTATTAATTTATTACTAAAATTATTATTAATTTTTATTAAATTTATAATTTATTATTGAAATAATTATTTATTGTTGAAATAATTATTATTTTTAAAAATTATTCAAATTTATTTTAAAAGGACTTTTTAAATGTTTTATAAAATTATAAAATAATGAAATTAATAATGTAACGGTTCTCTTACTTCATTACTGGGTAAACCAAAATAATGGATAAGATTTGGGTAATTTAAAATATGTTAATGACATAAAATTACACAGTTACAATGGACAGACATTTAGACACAATACAGATTAAACATTTAAGGGAAATTAAATTTATTTAAGCACAGGTCCAGGAGTTGAACAGCGAGAAAGACGAGTAACGTTAACTCATTCAAATCCCAACTCTTTTGGCGGTATTACAGAGTTTCGACTGGTAATGCTTCCGTTACACAAGTACCGCCATCTACATTTCGGCCTTAGTTATAAACCGTGTGTTACAATATATAAAAAAAACATATTTTATTCTATTAATTATAAAATATTAATTTAATAATAATATATTTTATAAATTTATTCTATTACATATAATATTTTATTAATAGTATATTTTATTTTACATTATCAAACTATTTTGTAACTAATTTTTATGTTATATATATATTATTTATATTTTATTATAAGTATTATTAAATATAAAAATATTTATAAATTTAATATAAACATTTATATAGTTACAGTATTTTTTTACTTTATAAAATACAAAATAATATCATAAAATATCATTTAACATTCAATAAAGCTTTCATACATAAGTTTATTTAATTTTAAAAATAGTTAAGTGAAATAAAAAATTGATGAAGAATTGAACCACCTCGTTTAGCATGCAGACGATATATCAACCAAGCTACGAAATCGTTGGAGGAAATTTAAAGTTTAATCGTATAAAAGCTAAGAATGATTTTCGAAGGCTTTTTTTTCACTGAATTGACTGGTCATTCGGTGGAATTACATCGCCAGTTGAACACCTAAAGGAGTACTGTTACACCGGGTACGACCTGAAATAAATTTCCTGTCCCTCCTCCTTCTCAAGTAGGAGAAAGAAGTCATAAAATGCAAAAAAAAAATATTCTAAAAAAATTAAACGCATGATTATTATTCACTTTCAAAATAAAATACCAAAATATTTAAGAAAATTATTTAAACGGTTAGGAAAAAATAATAATGAAATAAAATGAATAAATGAATTATATTTAATGGGTTCGAACAATTTGTTGAAAAACTTCTCAATTGTTAGTATTTTTTTAATTTTAATTGTTTCCATAATCAATGGCAGTGCCTGGTAACAAGAAAAACTAAATTTTCGCAATATGCTAGCTATGAGATGGTTCCGGTGTTGCACGGGCTTTTATCTTTTACATGACGCCAGCAATTATATGTGTTGAGTACGTGCTCAACATGAGTGATTCTAAAATTGGCTGGTGGAATTTTCCACTTTTTCGAAATTTGTTTAACATATTCGTTTTAAGACGGGTTTGCTTTCCTCTCTAGCCCGGCTTAACACATGGGGTTTTAGAGTAAAATTATTCCCTTTAGATAGATCACAACTTCAATTTACGATGTATGCGCTTTATACTCAAAACCATTGTAATTGGTTAAAAGAATTAGTAATGAGAAGCAATTAAAGGAGTCAATTCTGATGCTAAGGTAAAACAAAAACTTTCCTTGTTTTTTAAATAATAAAGTTAGTTTCTAAGAATCTAAAACATAATAAATATTCAGATTTCTATGAATCAAATCAATCGTTACATACAGTTAGCTTAAAAATGTCTCGAAGAGAATATTTTATCCCACAAAACCTAATAGCCGATGCCTTTTAATAGCAATACGTAAC
>BMAU01016652.1:0-2500 GCA_019973935.1 Trichonephila clavipes
TTACGTATTGCCAAAGCATGCTCTTGTAAAAAAATAACTCTTTTTCATGTTTGTATTAATAGGGTGCATATCATACTCTACTATCTAATCAACCCACTGCTTGACGCGATTACGATTTTTATGCTATAGAGCCTAGTATCATTTTGAGAAAATTCATGCAAAAGCAGAATCACATATAAGTACATATTTGATAAAGAATAGTTTTTAAATTGGAGTATGCGTCTTTGTGTGTTTTTAAAGAAATGCTCATAGTAAAAATACTTCTTTCTTTAGTTTAGTTTTGGCAAAAATTTAGAGCATGTATGTGTATAAATATCCCTAGTCACTGGTGTACTGAAGGATAATAGCAAAGGAATAACAATATTTTCAAAAGGGGTTACTTTTAATAAATTAAATTGAAAAAAATTCATTATTTTTATAATTTGTTAGGCTTTTTGATATGTTTTATTGATATATAATTTAAAATAATTGTTAATAAAGTAAGATACATTATTTTATATTTTTTTTTCTGTAAGTAATGACTTGTTTTATTATTATTGAAATGAAAGAAAGTATACTTTCTTAAAAAATGGTAATTATTTTAGTATTTGTTTAATAACTAGTTAAAACAAGCCTTTCGAAATGTATTTCCTGCATGAATGTATATGAAATTATTTTTTTAAGTGATGATAGTGAGTACCGGCTAAACTTAAATTCCATACATTTTGCAGTAGAATATTTTTATATTTATTTTTATTTCAAAAATTTTGAAATGTATTAATTATTCTTAAAACACATTACTTTGGCAAAATGTAGCGAGGTATTAAAATATATATATACTGGATATTTAATTTTATTCAACAATCAAGTAAAAAATTTGTGTATTGGTTACTTTCCTTCAATATTTTCTTTTTTATACTTCATTTTTGGATTATATCAACTATTATATTCTCTTCATTTTGAGTTATGTAGAGAAATATCCATATATATAGCCAAAAATAACGCTAAAAGACTGTTGTTTTCCTCTAATTGATATATTCTATCGTTTTTTTCTTCCATTTTCTCTTTATAACTTCTATTTTTATAACAATTACAATTAAGTACACTTTTCGATCGTCTGGCACTATCAGCTAATAGGTGCGTTTAGATTTAATATGCAGTCATAATATCTTCATTTGAGATATTTCAGTTTAAGCTGAGTGAAGTTGAAATTACAGGACTAGAGAAATAGTTCTCCTGTTAATATCAAATATTTTTACATATTTTATTTTCCCTTCATGATAACTAAAATATATTTTTGAACCTTTAAAAAAAATTTTAATGTTTTTTTTTAAATTACTTTTTGAATGAAATAGATGAAGATAATAATTATATTTTACACAAGTTGCAGGGAATCTAAATAGCACTTATTTAATGAAGATCGCATTTTTGTCTTTAATATTACAAACAGTATTAGCTTATTGTGATTTTGGTTTGTTCAATTCTCTGTGCCAGTACATCCACTTTGCATCACAGATTATGCTTTTTAAAGTATTTCATAATCAGATAAGCAACATTTAGTACTTCAGTACTTTAAAATTTAGAACAACACGTGATTAAACTTTGCTTTTGGTTACTTAAATCAAATTAGTTAGTATAACTTGTATTAAAAAATGTTTTACTTACTTATATTTACACTTATTGGGATTTTACTTATATTTTCTTCATTAAGAAGTTGACTTAGCCAAAGAATAATATAATTTCATTTATATAATGTTATCTTCTCGAACATTCGCAAAATGAACTTCCCTTACATTTACTTACTGTGAATATGAACATATTCACTAATAACTTACTTCCTTTTTCATTTGTGTAATGGTTATTTCGACATTCTTATTTAAAGCTGACGTGTAATTACTTCCCAACTGAACATTCACTTGAATTTATGTGTTACTAGAGAATTATAAATACCTATTATTAATCAATGAGTTACGAAGTTTGGTATTGCGAATATTTAAAATGTCTGTATGTACAGATTGCAATGGGATGTAAAGCTTAAAAATAATTTATAATATTAAAAAGCTATGTGTTATATACCATTTTGGTGATAAAATACAATTTGTTTCCGATGACTTTTAGTGAAATTTAAAATATTTCCATTTTATTTAACTTATTTATAATTATTTTATAAAATATCATGAATGGAACTTATTAAGTATAAAATATATTACATTTAAAATTTTTCTTTATTAATTACTTTAATATTCCTTTGAAAAAAACTCACAAATATAAAATATTTCATATACATATAACTTAACTCAGTGGTGCAACAGCTCATTAGGGCTGCGGTAGCCGAGTGGTATAGGTATCAAACCGTGGCTTGCCTTGTCACGAGTTTGAGCCCAGTACCATAAAAGACCCGCCGTGTAGGGTAGCTGATGCATGTTAAACCTGTTGAGAGCTGAAACGTCCTCCCATTGGTGTTCGCAGCTCAGGTGTCGTCCACGTCACTTGACCAAGGTTCTAAATTACGTGGTCCATT
>BMAU01016652.1:7500-171566 GCA_019973935.1 Trichonephila clavipes
GGTGCGCTTTATGGGCTGGTGGAATCATTGGTCCGTACTTCTTCAAAAACGATGAAGGCCACAACCTTACATTTAATGGTGATCGGTAAGGAGCCATGATTACTAACTTTTTCATTCCTGAATTGAACAACCATGATGTCCAGGAGTTGTGGTTCCAACAAGACGGCGCAACATGTCACATAGCTCATGCCACAATCGATTTATTGAAAGACACGTTTGGTGACCGCCTAATTTCCCATATTGGACCTGTGAATTGGCCTCCAAGATCTTGTGATTTAACACCGCTAGACTATTTTCTGTGGGGCTATGTAAAATCATTGGTCTATGCGGATAAGGCACAAACGCTTGACCATTTGGAAGACAACATTCGCCGTGTTATTGCCGATATACGGCCACAAATGTTGAAAAAAGTCATCGAAAATTGGACGTCCAGATTGGACTACATCCGAGCCAGCCGTGGCAGTCCTATGCCATAAATCATATCTAAAATGTAATGCCACAATTATCTTTCGGATAAGAACAAAATTCATGTCAATCGAATAATACATCGTTGTTTTATTGCAATTTAAATTTCTATACCTCTCAAAAAACACCCTTTATTTATTTCGACTACCACTTACCGCTACAGCCATCTATTGCAAAGCGGCGGAAGCAAAGTTGTACACCTAATACTATTTTAGTTTTAAAATTCCCTTATCAACACTCATCGAAAAAAGCTTTTTAGCAACTCATCAGAATACATGAACGTTTAATCTATTACATAGCATGGTGATATATGTATTATAAACAAATCATTTTACTCTTTCAATATGTAATACCATAGTCTAAATACATTACGTCGTAATAAAAGTGAATAATACCTGCCAATATTTCTGACTTCAGTCGCTTGAGTGTTCTCCTTAAATTCTCTTATAACCTGAAACCATTAACCAACTGCTTCGACGAATTGTTACCATTAGTAGGTTAAGAGATATTTTTCCACAAAAATTATGCCAGGACCCTTTAATCAGTGATCACAGTTTAGCGCCGTAAACATCGCACGCCACTGCCTAAGACCCATTAATGGCCATTATTATAACCCCTCATCTAAAATACACCATTAATTATGCATATCCAAGTCGTTAACCGTATCACGCTACAGGGATTTAAAATTACTATTCAAAGTCCGGGTTAGCAGTTATGATAGCTGAGACTATCAAATAATGGTGCCAGCTTTGCCTTAAAAATGTTGTGTGAGCCGGACTTGAAATTATCGCGAGAGCCTTTTAATCTACTCCGGCACGAATCCGGCTATTCCCTCGTGCTTGCCGGACCATGGTCCTGGCATGATAAAGGAGTTAAAATGGGTGACGTGAGAGGATAAGTCCTTTGAATGCGAAAATAGGGTTAATTAATTATGTACCGCATTACAATGTCATGATGATGCGAACGCCGGCTACTTGAAGTTCTGGGGCAACGAGGAAATGAAGACGTCATTGTTTGAGAAGTTGCAATTTTTCATTAATCTGTGGGAAGTAGAAGTGGAGTGGTTACGAAACAACTCCCCTGTTTCTTGTGATTTTGGTGTAATTCGAAGAAGATGATGTTTCTTGTGGTATACATAGTTATATACGTATTATTGAGTATCAGAAAAATGAACATTTATTATCCAAATTTAAATTTCTCTCTCTGTAAATATAAACCTAAACTAAAAAAAACTGCAGATTAAAAGTATATATATTCCATTGCTATAGCATTACGAAAATATTTAATTTCTAAAATGTACAAATAAACACTAAAAAACATTTATATATAGTATATATACTAGCTATTACACTCGTTCTTCGCACGGGTGAATTGAACAATTAAACAATGCAGATTGAAGGATAAGTAATTTTTTAATGAACTAATTTTACGTGAATTGTAAATTAAACAAAAAAAAGTTTTTTTGCATATCTCAGCTGAACAAAAAAATACCCCCTGTTTGTTAAATTTTAAGTCTGTAGATCTAACAGCTGATAAAAGGGATTTTTTTTTCGTCTTTAACTCCCCGTAAATTTCTTGTGGGTTGATTTTTGAAAACACCTTCTTAAGCTGTTTTCTGCTCAGCAAAAGTAACACATAGCTACAAATTTTGTGTAATGAACGCTTAAAATAGTATAAATAATTTATATCTGGAAGTATAATACGTTAATATTACTTGTTGTTGTATTTATTTTATGTTAAAATTGTAATCAGCCTCACACTCCGCCTGTTCAAGGTTTCACAATTTCTGGTGTCTGGCGTAGCAAAACAAAATGCAAAGTTTTGATTCACACATAAAAGATAGATATATGCTGCCGCGGGCTTTTTTGCAGATGGCAGAATTTTTTCCTACTTACTTGACATTTATCGTTATATTTTTTGGACACTTCACACAATATCTTTATAAATTATAGCCTATGCGTCATTCTGATGTATAAACTATAATATTGTAAAGTTTCATTATAATCCATTTAGTTGTTTTTGTGTGAAAGAGTACCAAACATCTCCACACAAACTTTCAAGCTTATAATATTAGTAAGCATGTATATGTATCAGCCGCGGTCGCCTAGTGGTTAGGGTATTTAATCGTGGCAGGCTTGTTACGAGTTCCAACCTAGTACCGCTAAACAGCCACCATGTAGGGGTGTGATGTACTTTAAATCTGTCGAGAGCTCAAACATCCTCCCGTTGAGGTGGTGTGGTAGTTAGGAGAGAGGTGACAGCTCAGGTGTAGTCCTCATCTCTTGACCCTGGTTGAAAATTACGAGGACCGTCACCAAAAGCCTTCGAGTAGCTGAATAGTGCGACGTTAATATTCACTCGTTTACATATATATATATATATATATATATATATATATATATATATATATATATATATATATATATATATAATATATACTACAGTTGAAGCTCGAAAGCTGTTAATGCGGGTATTACCTAACTAATGAGCAGATTAATTCTGCTCCATTAAAAAACTGACTCAAGTTTTTCCTCATTTTAACTTGGGGTAATCATCACATTAGCGGTTTCCGTATCGTTAAAGTTCAAAAGTTTGTTTCTCTCATTCCCTTTATGTTAAGAATTCCGTTTGAATGTCGACTCACATATCCGAGAATATTATACTCTAAATATTTAGGAATATAATGGTAGAAACAATAAATATAAACAAAAAAAAAAAAGGATTCCTTGAATTAATTTATAATAAATTTAGTTAAGACGACTCTTATTTGCAGAAAAAATTTTTGGGGAAAATTCAAACAAATCGGTTGGTCATTAATTATATTGATTGGAATAATGTGATTCTCTTTAGGTAACGAAAAATAAACAAATAACATTATGTCAGTTTCCTTAATTGCAGTTCTTGATCCGATTGATTATTTGTATTGTAGTTTTTCAATTGATTAATGAATGATTCTATAAACTAATGTGTTGAGATCGTTCGATTTTATTAATTGGATTCTTTAGCTATGAATAAACAACATTTAATTTAAGTGCACTGAAACATTGCTGCCGTTTCACCAAATGTGTTATTTTCACTTTAGCGAGCAACTAGTAGACAATATTCATGTAACGAGTGCCTAATCCAGTGCTTCTCAAAGTTTCCATATTCGCGACCCAATATTCAATCATAATTTCCATTGCGCCCCCTCCACACAATAGCAATGTATTGAATTCAATAATACTATACTTTGATTCTAAAACTACGATATGACTTTAACCTCTTAAGTGCCACCGGCGTATATAAACGTCTCGATCTTTTCTGCGCATTGCTATCTATAAAAATATTCTGAAGGTTTTGAAATGCTATAATAGGACTTTGACAATGGTTGCGAAGGATTTACTCTTATTTCAGATTATTTTTACTTCTTTATTCCTCCCTTGCAATTCATCATAGACGCTTTCTACGTGGATAACAGTTGACATTGCGAAGTGAATCTTGTAACTTTTAATTGGCATTTAAGGTATCCGAACACGTTCAGAGTACTTTTTGACAAAATAACATATTTAAACATATAAAGGCTTTTTTAGGATTCAATACCAATAAATACTAATACTTAATCAACAATATTTAAAATAAATTGCCGGATTTCATAAAAAGCACCATTATATGTGAAATTTTAGCAATATTTTTGTAAAACTTCAAAGCAATTATAGAAAAAAGTAATAAACTTATATTAGTAAAAGAATTACCAAAACAATCTAGAGACATTTATCTAGAGAATGTATTGAAATGTTAATGTTTTATTAAAATTTGAAACTTTTAGAGGTGATTGAGTAAACGTTATAAGAAAAATAACGCCTTTATGAGACCGTTATTTAAATAACATGCCCTAACTCAAATAATATTCATATTATAAGAAATATTTTAGTACATTCTCTAGAAAATAGCATAAATATCAGGTGCAAAAAGTTTTATTGAAATACGTTAGTAATAATTTATGTGATCAGACTCGCCATGATAGATTTCGAGCAATTTAAATGCCCTCTTCTGGTAGATCAAAGACCTACTTCCGGTTTTTATAACTTAATTAAATTGATTGTAACTTGACCTCTAAGAAGCATAGAATCAAAACAAAGTATGTTTCGCAAAGCCTAAATATAGATGTATTAAATAAAATAGAAAATAAAAATATCGGTCTTGTCCGAATTTGGTCGTTTTCACCGTGTTCGGATACCTTAAGGGATTTATTATAAACAGTACACATTATCAAGATAAGTGTTAATTTTTGTACATAATTTTTATATGGCAATCCCAATGCGCCACTGGTAATTATTAAACGTGTTCCTAACTAAGTAGTGTTAAATTAATTATAAAATACATTGTGTAGCACTGATACATTTATGAGTATCATACATCAGTGTAAATGAGAATATTATTTTTTATTTTGTCAGAATGAATTTTGTTTGTCTACTTTCAATTCCGAAATAAATTTTTATGTGATCTTTTGTTTTCAACTTTACAACATGCTCGTGACCCCCTCTCAGAGTCATGACACCCCCGTAGGGGAGTGCCCCACAGTTTGAGAAAAGCTGGTCTAATAGGTAATGTGCAAATTATCTAGGTAATTCCCACTTTACCTTGGTAATTTCAAAAATGAAACTATCTTCCACACTTCAACGGATTATCCTAGTTAATGTGCAGATTACCTAGCTCAGAGTCTCCCAATATTTTTATCGCCATGTAACAGTCACTGTTTGGTAATTTTACCGCAGCCCACTGGGGAGGAGGCTTGGTTGTTTATATTTTAAATTGCTTTGACTTAATTTTAATTTAATTGTATTTCAACTCGCCTTCAAAATAAAACACAATTACACTAAAACATGAATATTGTGAAGATATCGCATAAGCCCAAGAGAAATACATCACAGTAAATAAAATAGAAATAATATAATGCTCCTTAGGTGGACCTGTACCGGTTCGCGACTAGAGGGTTAAGGACCACTGAATTAGCTAATCTGCACATTAACTAATTTCTGTGCTTCAGAAGTAACATATATACTTCTAGTTAAATCAATCCATTTTACCATTTACGCTGTATTTTTTAACATTTTACGTCTTTTGTCACTAAATTTGTTTTAATTAGGCGTATTAAAGTGAAAAATATAGTGTCTACCAAATACTTCTCATTTATAGGGGGGGGGGATGATAAATGGCTTGACACGTGATACAATTACATGACTCTTGTACGCATATTAAGGAATTTTTCTGTTAAGGAAGTTTTCTGCCTTTTATCTTATTGTTTTACATGAAAGATGACAAACTATAAGAGAATGAGTTATTTGTAACTGACTTGTTTTAATTGCGGGTGTGATTCAAAGCATATCTTTTGTAAAAACTTTTCAGATTAATTTTTCCTGACATGGTATCATTAATTTAACCTCGTTTTGATAAGGTAACGAGATACATAATAGTACAATAAGACAAAGTGTTTGCCTTTTTAGTTGCAAATTGTAATTTTTAATATATAATCCTTACTATTAATAAAATAAATAAGCATTTATTTTATTTGGTAAGACCTATACTACTACTAAATATCTTTAAACTAAAATAATTTCCTCTGTAAATTTTACATATTTTATTCATTTCTATATAATTTAATTTCCTTCATTCACAGCTAAGGAGTTTTCTTATAAATAATGTCAATGTTGTACGATACGTATACGATTCTAAAGCACTTGACAAATTGAAGCAAATAAGTTAGAAATTAAAAAAGTTTTCGATGACTAGAAAAAAGAAGTATTTTGTGAGGAAACTAGTTTTGCATTTTTTAAAGAAAGAGAATGGTTAGATTTACCTTACTTAGTACACAGACCTCATTTATAAAATTTTTGCTGAAGCTTGTGTTTTGCACTTCTTTTTAACATCATTTTTATGATACATTCTTTAATAAATTGTTTGTCCCATGTACATACCAAGAAAGAAAATAAGTCAAAAATTAAAAAAAAGTGATAGAAATAAGCTTTTGGCATATTGATCAGTAATTTTTTAACCCGTTATCTGTGGTTCCCCCGTTTGAGAACAGGCAACTATGTGTGTCGGGAAATCGAGCGATGACAAGTATACTCACAAATTAAGTGTCACTGTTAAAGTATTGGATCAAAAAGATAGTTTTATTTTATAAGGTTGCCAACTTTTTATTAGTAATTATATTTTATTTGGTCATTATAAACATGCATGTTACTCGAAAACCCTTCTAACAGTACGTTTTTATGGATATCAATTAATTTTAGGGACCGTCAAAATTCAAGACTGAGAGACCTACACACATACTGATTTACTCACTTATATACTAGGAGTAATCGTCCTTTTTTCCTGCTGGGCCGCATACATATGTCAGTCATTTCACTAGGACAACATACATATGTTTGCTATTTCACTGGGACCGCAACATGAGGATAAATGGGGGAGAGGGGGAGGAATGCTTTAGGACCAAGATGACATTGGAAATTTTAAATGTAGAAAATTGATAAAAAATGTTATATCCTTTTTCTCTCTCTCTCTCTCTTCCGCTTTTCTTTAAATATTATTTTTTTAATATTTTTTTTTTATTTTTGTCTCACTAACACTAAATCAAAAGAATATAAGGAACACTCCTTCACAAGTTTTGGAGTAAACGGTTTCATATGATTATCAATAATATAACAAACTTCATAGAATGTATTTGTTGTAGTAGTGACATTACCACTATCAAAACAATTATTTTTTTCAAAGAATATTCAATGTAAAACCTATTTATCCCCTCTTGAAAGATATTTTGGATATGGAAACTGTCATTGAATGTGTGTGTGTGATTACTGTTTATTGGTATTTTTTTTAAATACAACACTTTCGCGCGCGTGACAAATCAAACAAGTATAGATCCATGTTGGTTTTCACTACAAAACAGTTAACCTCCAAATCGTCCGAATGTTTTTCGCTTGCAAAATATGAAAGGTTGTTAAAAATTAGTTCCACCCATAAAATATTTGCTACACCACTGTTGTCTGTTATCACTAACCGTAATCATTACAAATAGAAAAAGAATATCAATTCGCAGTCGTACGACATCGGCAGCAAAAAAGCAAAATCGAAATATTTAATTTCTCGTCAAAGAATTTCCCACCAAATTTTTAATGCATTGTTGTTAAGTAAGGGAATTTCTCAGAGAAATGGGTCATGATTGGCCCACTTAAAAAAGATCGGTGGGCCGAAGATTGTGTATCGCTGCTCTATACTGACGAAATATTTCTACCTGTCTTGACAATAAGAAAGTTCTGGAGTACGCGCTGCAGGGTTCATCACAGTCCTCTGACTAGAAAGCATCCTTGTATTTCCCACCCCAATAAAATAGCTATTATTTAATCTGCACGGCATTGGGCTGTTTATTTCCGAGCATGGATTTAACGCCAAACAATTGACATTTATACCATTCGATAGCTTGATAACTGCAAGCCAGAAGCTATCAATGGGCTCAGCACCTGGTCGGCGTTACGCATTTGTCCCACAGCTGATCATACTTGAAGAAACCCTATTATAAAGAAATATTCCGACTTTTGTCTTTACCCCTTTTAGGCTAATACAGTAGTGCTTCTCAAAGTTTCAATATTCATGACCCAATATTCAACCATGATTTTCATCGTGCCCTCATACAATAACAGTGCATTGAATTTAATAATACTATAATTTGACGCTAAAACTACGATACGACTTTATCCTCTTAAGAGTCACCGGAGTACTTAAACGTCTCGCTCAGCCAACGCATTAATTTCCCCGGACGTGTATATACGTCTTTCGGAAGTGCGATCTTTTCTGTGCAATGTTATCCATGAAATTATTCCGAAGACTTTAGAATGCAATAAAAGGACGACAATTTTTGTGAAAGATTTACTTATATTTCAGGTTATTTCTTTCTTTATTTCTTCCCCAACCCCCAACACATCACTCTGGCTACGTGTAAAACAGTTGGAATTGGGGAGTGAAGCGTACACACAACTTTTAATCTCGGCAGTTAAGGAATTATTTATAAACCGTACAAATTATTAAGATAGGTGTTAATTTTTGTATATAATTTTATATGACAATCCCATGGGGTCCTTGGTAATTATTAAACTTGTTCTTAACTTTGTGTTGTTAAAGTAACTATAAAATATATCGTGCACTACTGATACATTTATAAGTGTATTATATTAGTGTATTTTATTTTTTTATTATGTCAGTGTGCATTTTGTATGTTTAATTTCAGAAAATTAATAATTTTTCAAAATAATCTTTTGTTTTCGACTTTTCTATATGCTCGCGCCCCCCTCGTAGAGTTGTCACGCCCCTCAAGGGGGGAAGTGAATATGGATTTTATTGGCGCAAGGGCCAACTTTGGTCAAGCTGCGACAACCCCTGAAGGGGGTGCCCATAGTTTGAGAAACGCTGGGCTAATATCTAAAAAAAACATCATCCCACGTAAATAAATTTGCTATGTGAACTTATACGCAGTTTTTGCTTGTGTATACGGATACGCATTAGTTATCTTAAATTTTTCATATTTTTTATTTGTTTGCTTAACTCCAGTCTGGCCTCAAAATATTCTAAACTAGTATCTTGAGAAAACGTTTTCTTATAACTTGTTATTTAAATAGCCGATGGTCACTACTTTTTACGCATGACGAGTATACTTGTCATGATAAGAAATCATGCAACTTCTCCGTGTCGAGTATACTCGTCAATAATAGTTAACTCATTAACTTTTAGGTGTTTATGAAGTTTATTTTATTCAGCTTTTGGAGAGCAACAAACGTATGGTTATCAAAGAAAAAATACTGAAGAATATTTAATTCTTACTTATAGTAGTATAATTTATTCATTGCTTTAAAATATAAAATTCAAAACAAGTTTTCACACTATACGATGAAGTAATATTTTAATAATTTAAAAAAAATGTCAATACATTTCAAACATATGAATTTATTTCAATAACAACACATTTCAAATTCTTATTTTTTAAGTTTAGTGAAAGATTACTAAATCAAATTGTCTAAAAACGCTTTAATAAATACGTGAAAGAAAAATATTTCTGCAAAAACTCATTTTTACTTTTGTAAATGAAAACATTTTAAAATGTGTAAAACAAAAGATTTTTATGGAAGCCAAAAAAAGTTGCTTGCAAGTAATGTCGGTTGTTTTTCTCTTTTCCAGAAATAGAGCTGGCATTTCTCTCTTTTAAACCATTTTAACCTTTTTTCTAATTTTATTTTTTTAAAAAAAGATCATTTCTAAGAATAAGCCTTTGTAAAAAAATTATTTTATTATTTTTATGAAATAGGACAGATTCCTTCTCTTTGTATTTGAAATATAACTATTTTAGAAATTAGGATTTGCCTTTGTGAGAGAATTTCATTTATGATACAAGGATTGTTTTGTATAAATTCGTCACTGACAGGAACTACTTTCCGAAAAATTTTCCCATTAAATTTTTAATGAAAGAAACGTTTCAGTTTTCAACGAAATGAACATATATAAAAGATTTCTGCTAACATAGGTATTATCATCACACACACGGACATATATGTAACATTTTCGTCTGAATTGAATTTGTTACTGGAACATATTTATGTGATTGGTGGCGCATAATGGATCGATGAAACGTTTTCTGACTTTAATTCCGCATTTTATTAATTTTAACACATAAAGTGACAAAGCTGGAATAGTAGCACAGACACACACGGAGAATAAAAATCGGAAAAAAGGCGTTCTTTTTTACATTTCGGTTATCTCAGTTTTTATATATTTACCTTTCGGTAGCTTTGATAATCATGAAAAACTTGTTAGTTAACCCCTCAACTTCCGATTAAAAGATACACTCGCGTATGCGGTATATTGAGAGGAAAAGAAAAGGCACAAATAAAAGCAAATTTTGCTCTGAAATAAGTAAATCCTTTGCAAACACTGTCAAAGTCACTGTTATGTTGTTACATTTTGAGGTCTTCGAAATAGCTTTACTGATAAAGGCGCAAACAAGAAAATCGTATTTTGGAAGGACGGATATATGCGTCTCGAGCACTTAACACACCGGTAGAGCATGACGCATATATATACGCTGGTGGCAATGAAGTGGTTAATACCGTAACGAGTCAGGATCAGTAGTTGGTGCAATGTTGCGCATTGAAATGTGCCAGTTTTTGAGTTGATAAAATTCTGGTTAAAAGGATATTTCCCATTAAGTAGGTAAAATGAAATAATTATCCCACGATACCGAGGAGGGTTCAAGACTATTATGAGTTAAAGAAAATCCCTCAGTGGAAAGAAAATTTAAATGAACAATTATTACATATAAACAATCTCAGTTCACAAAGTTCGGTGAATGTCCTTTTTACATGTTGGTAAAAGCTGATCAAGGGTAAAGACATAGTTTGTCAGACCGACACACTGCAGTTTTCAATTACATGTAAAATTCCGTTTCGGAACTAACCAGCGTGTAAGGGGACGCATTTTTCAGTGGTTTTTGGTAATTCAAGATTTGTAGCATTAAAAAAAAATCTTAGGTTTCATTTTGTAGATTTTTAGGTAATTACGAACGGCATCAGGAGACTTCAAAATCTCTTGTTCCATAACTTCAGTCGAAAATAATTGATTTGTATTGTGTCGATATATATATATACACTCAGGAACATTGAAAATAGCGACCCAAGAAGGAAGCTAAGTACAATCACGAAACTTTGCAAATAAGTACAGCGTAATGTGATATGCTAATGATCCAAGTTTTGTGCCAATACGCATGCTCAAACACGCCGAGGTGGCGCTACAATCAGGAAGAGGGTGCTATATAAGCCAGCCAAATTCAAAGATTCATAAACGTGAAGCATACCCTCCGATTGTAGGAAGACTTTGGTAAGCGAAACATGCCAGGTAAACGTGCTAGAAGACATTTCTCACAGTTAAGCGAGTTTGAGAGAGGCCTGATCATCGGGATGAAAACTGCAGGCTGGTCGACACGCCGCGTTGCTGCCCAGGTGGATCGTTCGGAGTGTGCCGTAAGAAATTGTTGGGAGCAGTGGACACGAGAAGGTACCCACGCGTGGAAAACCGGGTCTGGAGCAACAAGGAAGACCACGAGAAGAGAGGATCGAAGGATCGTGCGGCAAGCACTTTTGGACCATACAGTGACTCGTTCAACGATACGAGCAAACGTAGGCGTAGCCATTGTTAAACAGACAATTTCCAGACACCTTGCACAAGCAAATCTTAAACCCATGCGCCTTTTGCGTGCACTCTCTTTAACACCGGAACATCGGCAACTGCGTCTACAGTGGTGCCAGGCCAGATCAATATGGAATGTCACACATTGGTAAACGGTTGTGTTTAGTGATGAATCCAGGTTTGTTTTGGGGACAGATGATAACCGTGTACGGTTTTGGAGGCGCCCTGGTGAGCGGTACAATCCCCCCACACTGTTCTACGTCACACTGCCCGCACAGCTGGTGTAATGGTCTGGGGGTCCATAGTTTATGATAGCCGGTCCACTTTAATTGTGATGCGTGGAACCTTAACGGGCCAACGTTACGTTCATGATATTATTCGACCTCATGTAGGACCTTTCCTAAATGGTCTCCCAGGGGCCATTTTCCAGCAAGATAATACTCGTCCGCATACAGCAAGAGTTGCTCAAGACTTCCCTACGTTATTTTCAGACTCTTCCATGGCCAGCCCTCTCCCCCAATTTTTCCCCTGTGGAGCACGTGTGGGATCAGCTAAAACGGCAGATGCCATCGTGTCACTCTGTACATGATTTAGAGTTGGCTGTTCAAGATTTGTGGTCCCATCTGCCTCAGGACAACATAAGGTGTCTAATCAACTCAATACCGGACCGTGTGGCGGCATGTATTGCAGATGGAGGTGGTCCAACGCGCTATTGAAGCTGTCCAGTATTTGTGTCGTTGAACACCCTGTATTCATTTAATTGTCTTGTTTCTGAGATCAAGTGAATCTGTCATCTGTGTCATTATGTGTATTAAATTTCATTTCAATCCGATGCTTTCTTCTGGGGTCGCTATTTTCAATATTCCTGAGTGTATATACTTATAATTACTAAGACTGTTAAGAATCTTTAAGTCATATAATTTGATATGTTGCCTAAATGTCTTCATGGTTCTTTTTCCCTTGATCGTGGAACCAGTTTTCTACAGGAAAAAAAATATTTCCCAAAATGGTAAATGCAAAACTATAAACTTTTCCAAGTTGAGTGATGAACGTTTAAATTCAATGCTATTATCCTCCACGCTAATAAACTTTATCATCAAATGCAAGCAAATGCCAATTGAAAGTTGCAGCAACATAAAATCTCATTAATCATAGTTAGGCATTAATATCATTAATTATGATCTCGTTTATCATATTATTTACCTGCATTCTAAATTTCATGTCATCGGAGTATACAAAGCGGGCAGGTTTCATTTTCTGCGTTGGCAGTTGTTTGGAGACTCCTTGCTTAGTCAAGCAGTGTTGATTTTAGATATTTTGTTTTGAGGCTCGTCATTTATAAATGCAGCAAATTGCAGTGGCTTCGTAAAACTCACCGATGTGTATTGGGTTAAATTTATTTCAATTATATTTATTTAATGTTAGTGCTCGTGGGGATTTGCGATTTCCACTCACAAATATTGAGACGGGAATAAATACACTTATAACATCTCATCCAAGTCATTACTTTTTAAAAATTACTTTAACGCTCTGGCTTGAACATCATTTCTTTTGCCGTTCTTAGAAACATCCGTCTTACAGACGGGTAAGCAAATCTTTTGAATTTTATTACCTTAAGGACTGTTTTAAATGTCCTTATCGCTCATGAAATTGAATAGTATTTTTAACATTTAAATCTTTATGAGGCACACTATATTAATATATAATTATCACAAAAATTAAGAGTAGTATTTTTATAAAAAATGATTAGAAATTATTTATATATTCATGTAAAAATAATTAAAAATAATAACACCAAAAACGAAAAAAACTATAGAAATATAGATATTGATAGACCTGATAGATAAGAAAAATCGCACATATCGTGAGTTGAAAAGAATCGCCAAGTACCACCACATGATCCTATCACTGGGTAGAGCCCAACTGAAGATGCCAAAGTTGCCCACCCCGAAGATCACTCCACAGCGTTATCTACAGGCATAAAGCAAATCATATCCGTTTGAGAGACGGATGTTCTGTTTAGAGGGTTAAGTTAAAGTCATAATCTCAATAAATAATTATTCAACTACTTTTATTTAAATTTGTAATATTTGGATTATACATTTATGGAACTTTTACACTTGGGGGCTCTTGGAAAAGTTTTGACTTTTAAAAGGGGTCTATGAACGTTTTGACTATAAAAAGGGGTCCGTGGGCAAGTTTAGACAATAAAAAAGAGCCCATGGATTACAATGGTTTAAGAACCACTGATATATAACGTCACTTAACCCCTCTTGGGAATATATTTTCGCATATGGTAGATAAACATGCCTATCGAATTTCAAGTCTCCAAGTCTAATAGTTCCGGAGATACCGTAATGAGTGAGTTACCGAGTGAGTGAAAAAGTGAGTAAATAAGTGACTTTTCACTTTTTTCCTATATATATATATATATATATATATATATATATATATATATATATATATATATATATATATTATATATATATATATATATATATATTTATATATATATATATATATTTATATATATATATTATATATTTATATATTTATATATATATATTATATATTTATATATATATTTATATATATATATATATATTATATATTATATATTTATATATATATATATATATATATATATATATATATATATATTTATATATATATATATATATATTATATTATATATTTATATATATTATATATTTATATTTATATATATATATATTATATATTTATATATATATATATATATATATATTATATATTTATATATATATATATATATATATATAAATATATATATATATATATATATATATTATATTTATATATATATATATATATTATATTTTATATATATATATATATATATATATATATATATATTTATATATATATATATATATATATATTTATATATATATATATATATATATATATTATATATATATATATATATATATATATATATATATATATATTATATATATATATATATATATATATTATATATTTATATATATATATTATATATTATATATATATATATATATATATATATATATATATATATATATATATATATATATATATATATATATATATATATATATATATATATATATATATATATATATATTAATCATCCAGAAAAAAAAAAAGTAAGGACTTGCAATAATTAAATTTAAAAAAATTCTACTCCTAAGAGAAGTAATCGTAATAAATGTTATATTAAGTAAAAAGATAATGGACCCGTAAATTATAAGGCAGAATATATACAAAATCTCCTTATGTATAGCTGTAAAGGTAAAAAATTCAAATAACTGTTTATTTATTTATGCATTTTTTACCAATGTAATGTATACGCATTGTTAAGGTAGATGTAAATAATCAAATTATATCTTTTAATAGATTTCTGACAGATTTTCAGCCTATTTTTTTTAAAAAAAAGGGAGCATTTTGTAAATATTTTACATTTTTTAATATAAATAAAAATTAAAGTTTAAAAATCAAATAAATAAACGTTAGACAATAAGTAGTAAAGGGAGGCCATGCCGTTAACAACTACTATGCTTAAACTTTCACTGGAATGACAGCAAACTACAAATTCCTTCTCAAATTTTTGTGAAGCAAACAACTTTTTATCACATTTCCACTGAGGACGAATACAATGTTAAACTGATTGCGTGCTGCTTATCCAATCATAGAGGATATATAGCCCTTAGACTTAGAGATTACACGGTATTCCACCTGGGTATGATATTGGATTTCACTTAAAAATATACAGAATGCAATCGCCGAGTTTCAACACTTTATTCCTTTACCATTCAGTTACATGTCTCTGAAGCTTTAAGCTTTACTTCTTTAAACTTAAAGCTCTAACTCTGAAGCTTTAAGTTATACTTCAATTCTAATTGAAAAATAACTATTTAGTTCACTGATACTATAGTGTCGTTTCTTAGCCAGCTGATTGTTACCCTTTTATTTTATTTTCTGACACCTTGAGACGGAAATATTAGTCAGATGTGACTTCTTCAAAGTGGACTACAGATAAGACCCACCTGTCTCAACGACTGTTTGATCCCTCTACACTTTTGAGGAAAGGATGATCCAATGTTGTGAGGAAGAAACGCCAAGGATTGTATTCTCGGCTTTGAAGGGACTGGTCAATTCATGGCCACACGATATTGATTTCAAAATGTGGTGACAAGAGGGTCGCAGCTAAGAAAGGTCTTTGTCCTGAAAGAACCAATGGTGGTTAGGACCAAGTCTTAGGAACCTTCCACTTAAGCGACTCGGCTTGCCGAATCGCACAGTGATTGGCGCAGGTTAGCTCCTCTACGAAGCTCTTAATCTTAAAGTTTTAATTTCGTTTTGCACATTGATATATATACATTTGAAAGTTTTATTTTTTCCTTTCTAAAGTTTTTATATCTATTTAAATGCAAATTTTTATATTCCAAAACACTGTAAACTTAATTTTACTATTGTAAAATTCTTAATACTTAATAAGACAGTTCTGGGCTAAGGTAAAGCTGAAGCAAAGCTCACTGATCAATCACAAAAATAGGAGGTGAAGTTCCCATAGGGAAACAGGTACTCCAACAACCCCTTCTACGTACACATGCAGGACCGTGCTCCTTTTAATCAGAACCTGCAGAGGGCTTGAGAGAGACCCACTCAAAAGGTTTAAATAGATAGGTCAGCTGAATTGGAGATACAAGTGAAAACTGCGAGGCAGCTGGAATAGTAATATGAAATCGGCGATGCCAGGGAAAGCTGCAAGACAATGGGTTTAGCGGCATTAGAGAGGATATATCTGGAGAAGAGTGACGAAAAACATTCGATAAAATTTGTCTTACCTTTTCGACGAATCTGAAGTGCTAAGATATTCCGAGCCTAATAGACGACGATACAAAGCCTCTAACAGCTGGCCGTGTAAACTTTCTTCTTAGAGATAAAATAGTTATATGTGTAAATGTACGAAATAATTTGTAATAAAATGTAATCCGTCTTGCTACCCATAAACTTAAGTAATCCTGGGGTCACGATGTTACAATACGGAGTTTTTATTTAAAGCATCTTATTTTAGTAGAAACTTAAGATGATTATTATTCATGTAATCTTTTAATCCACTGAGCAATTTATTATTACATTATAGTTATTTGTACATATCCTGTTCTTATAAAGTAAAATTTCATTAAGAACTCAGTTATGAGTGATTTTACTGCCTTCTCTTCATAATCCTTTTTTTTTTCTTTTTTGAAATTTTTTGTCTGGAAATTTTTTTATGAATAAACAGAAGAAATATCTAAAACACTTTTTAAATGACCCTTTTTTTTAGTAACTTCCTTCATGACTCTAAAAATGTGTTTCCATCACTCGTAAAATAATTTTTAATCTCATCTACTTTTGTTAATAAAGTTCCCCCTCTTTTTTTTCGTTTTATAAAAACTTGTCTGGTTTTTATAAATGCCTTTTTTTATATGTTAACCAAACATTATCTTATTATATAAGTCAGTATTATATACACTTCAGATTAGTTTTTCGTCTCATCTAGATAATGAGAGTTTGCTTATTTTAATTTTTATCAGTTTTAAATTTAGAAGATTATCGCGTAAAACAAATTTATCAATTATAATTTCTACATTAACTTACACGAAGAACATAAATTAAGTAAATAATAAATTTAATTAATTTGTTAATAAGTTAAATTTATATTAATAACAAGATTACTTAAATAATTTTGTTTCATTTTTCAGATTTTAAGCATATTTTATCCATTCCGAAATACATTTTTTTAAATAAATTTTAAAATAATTTTTTTAAAAAAATTATCATTTTCTTTTACAGGTTTTACAATAATTCAATGGATTTACTTGTAAATTAATGTACATAAAATATATAAATAATTATAATAATTTTGAGTTTATTTAAAATTCATTAACATTAATTATTCCGAAAATTATATTTTAAAAAAAATATTCAACAGCTTATTCATTATATTAGTAATTTATTACTGATTTAGCTCAATTTCAAAGCCATTAATATGTAACTTATAATATATATACATATATATAAAGTTAATTGCAATATATACCTATATGTGCATATATATTAGAATTAACTTAAGAGAATTTACAACTGACTGTCTGAGTTAATTATATTGCGCTCACATGATTTATCCAAGCAATAAAATATTAAAACATGGAACTCAATTGTAGGGAATAACACAGTTTTAAAAAATTTGTTATTTAAATCTTTAGTAAACATATGTAGATATATTTCATTTGTAAGAATAGCATTTATTTTTGCATAATTTTTTTCTCAATAGGTTATAATGACAATTTTAAAATAATCATTTCTCATTCTTCTAACAGGGAATAGTAAATTGCGAATAAAACGTATAACATTACCCTTTCTTAGAATTAAAAAATGCACATATGTATTTCTAGTGAATTTAATATTCATTTTCATCATATGTGCAAATTATCATACTTACTATTAATTGCAAATTCCGTGTTTTAAATGACATTGTTAAGGAGACACAGTACGATTCAATTGACTGAAAATTATTTAAAAAATGGAAAGAAAATATTTTTAGGCTAAAATACATAATTAGCCTCTTTAAAAAAATGTTCTACACTCTCACAAAATTTCAAACTTCTAAGTTGAAAATTTCAGCCTTATCATAACTTTTACCTTCATTTTTTTCCCGTTTTTTTCTTCTTTTTTTGTTTTTACATTTCAATGGCATGTACAATCTTTAAATTGATTTGTCTCAGAATAGAAAATACCTAGCTAGTCTTCGTAAAAAGTGCTAAGGTTTTTTTTTTCTATTGCGCCAAGCGCTTAGATGTTTTTTTTTACCGTTTGCCTTTAATACAAGTAATAAAAGCGTATATGCATTTTTGAATTCATATAATGCTTATTTTTAAATAGTTAAATCTAGAATTTGTACATTTTTTAAGGAATTTTCAGTAAACATTCATGAAAAATGTATTTTAAGAATATCAATCATGTGTTACCAGAAAAACCATACTTACTTTTGTTATACATAGTTGTGTATGCGTAAATTATTGTAGGATGTGTAGCATTTTAAAATCATTTTAAAAAATGTTATATAATCTTTTAAAAATCAATTTAAAAAAACTTTAAATTGTTCTTTAAAGGATTAAATAGTTAGTTTTGTAGCATACATATACGTAACTTACAAGCAGAAAAATGTGAAAATCATTAACTCAAATATTTTTTTTATAAATTGTATCATACTCCCTTAAAATAACATTTTAGTTGGAATTTGATTCTATCAAAGTAGATGCATTTAAGAAGGAAATCTGGTAAAAATTTTCAAAATTATTTTTAAACATAATATAAACTAAATTGAACTGTACATTAAAATTTATACTAGTCAATAAATAATTTTAATAAAAATGACCCCTTAAGTGCCACTGGCGTATAAATCCGTCTTGCGCAACCGATGCATTGAATGTCCCAGAAGTATTTATCCATCATTCCAAAGTACGATTATTTATTTATCTTGGTGGAATTTTCAATCGTTAATAAAATGCATTTTAAAGCGCTCAATTGAGCTGACATTTTATATATATGATTATCTTAGATGGCAATACAATAATTTAACTATAGTTAATAAAAATTAATTGATTAAAACTAATTATTTAAAGAATTACAAATAAAGCCACGTTGGCATCTTTTTGGCGACTGGGTGACTTGTGTTAAAACTTGAAAATGTTTTTTTTCTCACGTTGCATTCAGTTGAACTGAAATTTTATATCCACGATTATTTTGGATGACAATACGATACTTTAATGATAATTAATAAAAATTAATTACCACTTAATGTTGTGATTCTGTCCTATGTAATATATACATATTTATATTAATTGTAACTTTTTAATAAAAAGTACCTAAAATAAAATCTTTCTTTGTTGATCCAAGTAGGAATGGACTTATTTTTTTTATATTACTTGTTTATATATATATATATATATATATATATATATATATATATATATATATATATATATATATATATATATATATATATTTATATTTATATATATATATATATATATATATATATATATATATATATATATATTTATATATATATATATATATATATATTTATATTTATATATATATATATATATATATATATTTATATATATATATATATATATATATATATATATATATATATATATATATATATTTGTCCTTCCTTTTCTCTCCAATACACCGTATATGCGTGCCTATAAGAAAACCGGTGGCACTAGGGAGTGAATCGTGTTATTTTTTATTCGGCAGTCAAGGGGTTAATAATTTTTTGCATTCACAAGGATATTAACCTTTTTTTTAGTAACTAATTACATTATTAATTCTCCGAAAATCAAAAGTCTCGAAAAACTAATCTTATTGAACTTTGACAAAAGAAACATCATTTACCGTAACAGTAAAAGTTATACACATGCAGTATAAAAGTCACAAATGTTTAAAAGTTTATTTATATTTTCATGCGACACTAATACAAGCACGCTCACCTACCAGCCTATCATTTAATTACATAATTCACCAGGCGTTCACAGAGATCAATGACATTTCAAATTACAATGTGTTCTGCTTTCAAAAACCAATCCCGCCTGTGATTATTTATGGACACACAACACACCTCTAGCTATCATCGCGATTTAATGTATTCGGCTTGCTTCAATTTGCATAAAAGCACGCACTTCCAATACCCGGAATAAAGTCTGCTATTTGTTTTAATAAATGCATCCAGCCCATAACGCCAAGCCTAACTGCCACCGTTAGGTAACAATGGTGCATGCAGAATGATTTTTGGAAGAGCTCGCCTCTAGATAGCTTTGTTAACTTAATGATCTCTGCATAATTAATACACTCCTTCCATGGTAGGTGTCGGGAGTTGGTTGATTTGCACTGCGAAATGTTATTGGTGTTTGAAAGACTCCTGAATTCATTTGTTCTGTGGTGATAATGAGGTGAAATATCAGAGTGTTAGGGTGGGATTGAAATGTGGGGTTGAATTGGGGAAATGGAATGAGGTGGATGGCTGGGTGTAAAATAATGTTTTTTAATGCTACGCTTCGAAATGTCAGAAGAATTATAACATGTGCATGATGCTGTTAGAAACAGTTTTCCTGCTTGCACTAAGCCTTTCATTTTGACTTAAAAAAACAACTGGGACATCACTTCTGTGCATTAGTCCACTCAAGGAGGTAACTTTGCAATAATTACAGAGGAAATATTTGTATACAAGTGGAAATATAAGATATTTTTGTTTTATATTTTATGAACCCGGCATTACTCGCGCGGAAAAAAGCAAATGGGATTTCACACGCAGGGTATCTCATACCCAAGGTTGTTTACGTCCTATTTTTTTGCAAAAAATTTGTATACATAGGTGGAAAAGGAAGAAAAATGGGAAATACAATATGTTTATTATATTTGTACAGCATCTTATTCTTGCAGCAATAGTTGCTTTCTTTTGCAAAAATTCATTTGAAAGTGGATATGAGGTGTACTAGTTATCTTGTAAAATTACGTTCTTCCCAAATATCTCTTTGCCTCATCCTATAAATATTTTTTTTCTTCCTCTTCTAAATTTGGATGTATTACTGCGATTCTCTTCATCATTTGATTCTTCCTCATTATTATCTCAAAGAAACTTTCTTCATCTGAAAATACTGTAGTACTATGTCAATTAAATACGGTACCTATCAAATTATTTAAACGTCATCTTTCTTCATTATAACTACAATAATGAACCATAGCATAAGTAAAATTTTAAAGCGTGCTTATGTATTCAGAACTGCAACGGCAATTCATGCGTAGGGTATGACATACCCGAAAGGTGGTATCCAAAAATGTATATTTGTGCTTGCAAACTAAGACCATTTAAAGGATATGACCTTAAAGTCAGCTACAGGAGGAACTATCCATTTTCCAAAGACAATTTGGAAGGATCATTGAAAAAAGGTAGATGGTGGGCTATGATATACCCTGCGCTTGAATTGCCGTGTTAACGATATTTTGGAAGCTTTGCGAGGGCTGTTGAGGATGTTCTTGTGGTTTCGAACCTTAGGTAAGGGACGAAGGTGACTACGCGAAGACTTTGAACCCCTTTATAAGTTAAACTTGCTTTACCCCTTCATATAGTGTGTTTTGCTGATGCACCAATAATTAAACCCACGAGTTCATAACCATGATCACCTGGTGTCTATGGCCATGTGTAAGGTAATAGGAATAGCATTCTAACAATTTGATGTTTATATAGATCCTTAAGTATTTAACCCTCTAACAGGATAGCACGGAAAATTCCGTCAGTGTAAAGATGCTTCGAAAATGGACTGCACTGATTTTTCTGTCTTCAAGTAACGTTTTCAAAAGCGGATTACCTGCACTTTTCTGAAATCCTTTCCCCCTTTTAAGGTTTAACATCTTGAAAGATAATGAGGGACGGAGGAAGCAACACAGCAGGAGTTTTATGGCTCGCCGGGAACCCCGTGTTTTGACTCTGGGGCAATCGTAAAAAATCGGGGAGAAATTTCTTTAGAACCCAAAAAGTGTTTGTTTGCTAGCTTGTATTTTAAAAGTTTTCAAAAGTCCCAACGCATAAGTAAAATATGTTACAATTCCCTTTTGGTTTCATATTAATTTCAAACTGTAACAAGTTGGGGCGTGTCAGGGCAATCTGCTATTTTAAATAGTTAGACAAATTATCTTTTTTAAAGTATATTCTTTCGCTTCATTTTTCTTATCTTAATCAATGCTTTCAGTTTTTGAAACATGATTATTTCATTATAAGATGCCCCAAAAAATATAATGAAACACCAAACACTTTAAAATTTGAAATCTTTTCAACTTTCCAACCACTAAAAATGAATAAATTTAAACTTCATCAAATAATTTGAAACATTTTCTTACACTTTGATAAAAATAATCATAATAAAAAAAAACTAATTAAGATCTATTAATTTTTTTTTTACATTTCAAAGCCCAAGTGTTCAGGGAAGTTTACGTACAGTGCCTAGTTATATATTGTTAAAATACACCGAATTATATTTGAATTTTAAGTGCTTGAACTTCAGTTTACATCAGAGACAACATGAATGAAGATTTTCCCACATTTTTTTTATAACTTGAATGTTTGAATAAATGGTAATCAAAAATATGCGGAAACATTTACAGTAGACATTTATGCATATAAATAAACATAAAAATCAATTTTAAATTCGAGCTGTTCAAAAACATTCGAATTATTCTTCAAAAATATCTATTTATGCAAAATACCTCAACATTTATCTTTTTTCAAGGCTAACTGAATAAGTAATTAAAATCTGGATATTTTTTGAAATCTCGACCGTATAAAGCTAGAAATTTTATGTTAGAAATTCCATTTGAAATTTCGAAAAAAAAATGCATCGCGCAGTTAAAAATTATTTACCATAAGTTTTAGCAACTCTTTGAGTATAATATAAATTTCAAATTTTATTATATAGCTTCTTTGGTATTTTTTAATTTATTTTGAAGATTTCATACAATTCAGTTGAAAAATGCATGCTAAGAGCAAAAAATATACTAAAAAATCCGAGAAATATATAATAAAGTTTTACATAGAAGCAAAACTGAGAAGCTAAAGGGTAGGAATGAAAAATTTTGAGTATATCTGAAGTAGTTTTCGAAATATTTATTTTAAAGTTCAGGAAATTTGTGTGCGTTATGTTATACTTAATATTCATTAAATGGTTAAAATAATATGTTAATAACAGTCATGTAATCGTGTGAAGACACATTCATATACTAATAAAAATTATAATGGTCATTGATGCGAATGTCAAGAATTTTATGTAATTTTAAATTCAGACATCAAGATATTGATGTAGAAAATATAAAATGACCATCAAAAATACATGAAAAATGCAGTCTGCTATAAAATGATCTTGACAAACAAAAAACCCGGCATTTTCACTTACTATGGCAGAGCCAGCTTAGTCAGGGGCGATCTGGAAAAACAGAGAGAGAACCGCGGTTTTGATGGATGCCAATCCAGCTTTTAAAGTTCCAAGGAAAAATTATATATATATAAATTACAAATGCAAAAATAAATCTTGTAATGTTCCATACATTTTTATAACAATGAATTGTGGAATTGGCTTCCAATACATTGTTTTTTTTGACAATATGTAAGGTAACCAACCCTACTTTAGATAGATTTGTACTACTTTTTCGTAACCGAATATTTTTAAAATTAATTCGTGCAGCCGAAATACACCTTTTGCACCCTTAAAAATTTATGTAAACTATAACGGTTAATTTTAATTTATGCAACTTGTGAAATGTTCATAATTAACCATTTCCGTCTAAACATTTTACATGGGAAAAAAAAGTTTGGACTCCCTCATTTATTAGGAATTTATATAAGACTCTAACATTAAATTTTATTTTTCACCGAATAGGATCGAAAGGTACTGTATCGTGCTTCCCCACCACAGGTCTGGGGTTCTCTTAACGGGCTGCGCAAGGTCGACTCTGCCTTTCATCTCCGCTACATTGGGTCGATAAATGAGTACCAAGCTTGCTTCGGGTCTTAAACACTGAAGGTCTCTCTTCAGACAGACCACCAAATCGGGACATCTGTTCATGCACCTCAGCGTCCAATGGTCACGTGTATTATGATGGGCACAGTAGTTCCTGGCCCTCATGGATTGTTGTGCCTCTGAGTTTGAGTTTTAAGTTTGAGGATTACCTACCTCACTTTGGTGATACCCCTTAGATAAACATGTATTTCCACTCATTTGCAATTAAACATTTTTCTTTCAATTACGTTTATTTCAGAAGGAAGTTTTATTTTTCAAATATATTTGCTTAATAACATGTATATTTGTGTATTATATTAAAAATTTGATCAATCCAAAATTACATGTTTTTAGCTCCTCTAAAAGCTTTTAGAATTTTACAACTGATCTTACAATCCATATACGTTTTATAGTAGTATATTTAAAAATGATAAAGACATTTTTACGAGTGTGTTGGCTGTTATGTCTCGTTTATATATATAAAAAATTGCATTCAGCTACAGTTTTTAAAATGTACTGAAATAAGTGGAGGAATAAGATACTTACATATTATGAATATTTTTGACTGCAGTAAGACATATTTATATTTCAGTTTCTTTACAATTTGAATAGAAGTTGTAAGCCATTTTGCAAATAGTTTGATATTGAGTATAATTCCATAGGCTGTTTAATATTGTAAAGTGTTTTACTTTGATACCAGCACACATTAAAATAAGGCTCATTTGCAGTTATATGATCAGCTTCAGTGATATTTAAATTTTCAAAAATAGTCTACACGTACGAAAACATTCTTTCACAACCGCACACCACATCTCTCTCTCTCTCTCATACTACATCTTCCCTACAGCAGGAAATATTTTTGTATACTGAAAAATTTAATCCTGGATACATTTCCAAGTGTTAAATTTGTTTTTAAAATTTGGTATGAATACATTGTGGAACTGTCGATTAACTTCACTGAAAAAAATTGTTTTAAGTGTACTGTTTTGAAAGACAAAATTAATTAGGGAGAACTTTTTTCACAATAGAATTTGTAATGACTGAATTGTGTGAAAAAATGTAGTTATCGATGTGTGACATTTTTCCTTGTAATAAAAGAAACATAAAGATAAGAAATTTAACTTGAGTAGAAAATGGTTAGAAGTACTGTCATGCGCATTTGAAGAAGTATATCCCCCATTAAAATTAAAAATTATTGACTGATTGTGTGTTATGTCCATCACAAATGCCGACGTAGAAAAGATATTTTTATTTAATACAAGAAGTTCGAAAAGGAGAGAACTAGGAATGAAAACTTAGATTTTTTCCGAAAAATATTCAGTTAACATAAAAATATCATTTATATGATTTAAATTTAAATAAATTAAAAGTATTGAAATAATTTTTTATGTTATTCTAAATTAAAAATATAATTGAATAGAGAAAGATCTGTTTTATTTCATAAATATATGCACCATTAATTGTCTTATTGTTAAAAAAAAGATAGGGCCTTTACTCTTTTTACCTCATAACTTTTTTTAAAAACATGAAAGTGAGCGCGATTTCTTACTCTCATATTCATAAATGAATACAGGATGCTTTTTTCTGGTTCAAATCGCAATACCAAAATATATTTTTTTTAATTTTTAAAAAAATGACAGAAAAATAAATTTTGTTGTAAGAAAATATAACTATTTTTCAACTTTTAACACGCCATTTATTTCATGTTTTTTTTACCCTGCATTTTGTTTTAATTTTACTGTGACTGAATCTATGGGGAAAACGACAGAGTAGAAAGAACTACGGTTTTCATACAAGATTGCCCAAGGCAACTTAACAGCTAGCTGTAAATGATTGCTATCCTGGTTCTCAATGATCAAATACGCCGAACCAAGTAATAAAGTTGTCCCCTTTCGACCTCCCAAGTTTTAAAAGGGGGAAAGAATTGAAATCTGTTGTATTTTTGAAGGGAATTGCAATATAAGAGTAAAACGCTTTCGGAATAACTTTTCAGGAGGAAGGTATCCAGTTAGAGGGTTAATGTGGTAAATTACTCGTAATTATATGTTTAGTTTCACAAGCCATAGATTCAAACAATCTGAGTATTCAGAAAGAAAGACTCGCAGTAGATTAAGTTACTTCAATTCAAAAACTACAATGTCCGGTAAATCCATGGTAAAATGATGCTGTTTATGGGTAAGATAACTCGTAATTGGAAACTGTTACGAGATGGAAGATCACTAAAGTATGATAGTATAATCACCAAAGTCACCCTTTTTCTGGTAGAAATTTTATTTGTTCACTCATTCCAAACTGTGGTTGTTGATTCTAAGCAATATGGCTTTCGAATTTTGCCAAGTACGCCATATTCATTCAATCTCAATCACCCCTCTCCAAGTGACTATTTTTTTATCTCAAAACTTAGAAAACCATCGTTGAGTAGGAGATCTGATGAACAACTGACGCCATTCTAGAAATGGAACAATGGTTTTCGACGCAGTCTGCTGAGAGAATTTTACGATGACAGCCTTCAGAAGTTCAAATGCATAACTGGCAGAATACGTGAGATTCTGAAACGTTACTACAGTGGTGGCAAAAAGTCCTGAACACACTCATTTTTTAGTGTAATTTTTGTGTTTGACTTAATTTTTTGTTGTGAAATTATCGCACTATCTTAAATATTGTTATTGAATTTAATGTATTTTTTATGCTGATTTCAAATCTACTACTAGTTTCTTAATGACTAAAACATTTTTTGTAGTAAAGCTGCCTGAACACAATAATAAGAAATATGTGCAGAATAAAACAATATAGAATAACATAATATCCAAAGAAAAAAAAACACGAAAATTTACAAACACAGTATATTTAATATATATATAAGCATTTTGAAAATTACATTGATGTCACATGTTAGAAAATCAATATTTTATGGGCCAGCCGTTTGCTGTAATTACAGCTCTACATTTTTTTGGCATGGAATGCACCAATTTCAAAAGATCTTTCGTGACAATATGGTACAAGGAAAATATTATAGCATCAATTAATTCTCGTTTGTTTGAAGGTTTTTTCTTTGAAGTTTCATAATCAATTTTAAACCATAAGTTCTCTATCGGATTAAGGTCGGGAGACTGTCCTGGCCAGTTCATTATATTCACAGTATGATATTTTCACCATTTTTGGATTACCTTTGCACGATGACAAGGGTCGTTATCTTCCTGAAAAATCCATGTCTAATTCCCAAAAAGATCTCTCGCAGTTGGTAGCAATTTATTTTGCAGTATTTCAATGTAATCCATGGCTTTCATTGATCCGCTAACGATGTGAAGTCTTCCAACACCATGAGAAGATATGCAACCCCATACCATCACTTTTGTCGGGTACTTTACTGTGGGCTTCAGACACTGAGGGCTGAATTCCTCATGAGTGCGTCGTCTTACATAGACACTACTTTGGTTGCCAGAAATACAAAACTGACTCTCGTCACTAAATATTACCTTTTCCCAGTCTTTAATAGACAATAATGAATGTTCCCTTGCCCACGTCAATCGCCTCTTGCGTTGGAATTCAGTCAGTAATGGTTTTGGGCGCGCTTTACAGCCTCGTAACTAAATTTCCAGCATTCTTCCTCTAACAGTTCTTGGGCACACACTCACATTTGATGTCAAAGTCCATTGTTTCAAAATTTGCGAGGAATTAAGCTTTCTGTTGGAAAGTGAAATTCTGTGCAATAACCTGTCTTCAAGTTAAGATGTTTTTCTTGGTCATCCTGATCCCCCCCCCTGTCCGCAATAAACTTTATTTCAGGAAATCTTTTAAAAGTTCTCACAACAGTAGAGAGACCACATGGTACTTTAGCAGCAATTTGGCGCATAGAATAACCTTCTTCTTTCAAATGTATTATTTTGTACCTTTTATTCTCAGGCAGATATGAAAATGTAGCCATAATTCCAATGTTTTCCACAAACGCACTTCAAATTGCTTTCAATACACTATTTTCCACAAGCACACAACTGCATTCAATACAATAAACCACGTTTCATCTTTTTCTTTCAACCCTTTATCGCTACTGTTCTCTGGATGAAATAACGGAGCATTTCATTGGGGGAAAACACACTCACTCATTCTTACAGTGACCTTGTGCTTTCTTGTGAAGGTTTTTTCAACACATCAATGAAACTATTTATTTTAGATAAAATCTACAAACAGATTTAAAATCAGCATGAAAAAATACATTAAAATCAATTAAGATAGTGTGATAATTTCAAAACGAAAAATGAAGTCAAACACAAAACTTACGCAAAAAAATGAGTGTGTTCAGGACTTTTTGTCACCACTGTATATAGAGAAGCCTTAAGAATATTAAGTAATAATTAAATTTGTATCTTTATTATTTTTTTAAATAATGAAAACCTTACAATATAGCCCTCGTATATACTTGGAATCTTTCTGGATTCCAAAAAGCAATTTTAAGGCTGTAGAGTTGAGATTCAGTGTACACACACGCATAAAATAACAAAATTAGCTTGCTGTCTTTTAAGCATTACTTTGGAGAGCCAATGACTCAAAATTCGAAAAGTAATTTTAAAGGAAGAGTGAGATATTGAAACTTAATAAAACGCGAAAAATTAACAATAAATCACTTTTGTATTTTATTTTAAGGGATTCTCAAAAAAATAATAATTGATTTTCAATGTAGTGATTGAATCGGTATAGTTTGGATTTCTTAACGTTTCAAGTTCTTACAACTCCTGTACCCAAGGTTGTGGGCTCCACACTGGCCCAAGTCAATAGATTTTCATGATGCAGAAAATCGTCAGCGGCCATGTAGTATGATTATACGGCATGTAAAAGATCCATGTGGTTGCTCTAGGCGAAATTAAATCCTAGTACTGGTTCGCATCGTCAGAGTTCAGGTGTCTCCCTCTAGGGAGGAAACTTGGCGTCAAAATTACCTGCGGCGATTGGTATCTGCTTATATGGTGATACACTAAAAAGAGTTACCTGCTTTCGGTGAATGCAATAGGTAGATTGATGACTAGGTAGGTTAATAAATGTTCATAATCTGCCATTAGAAATAAAAAAAAAAGTTCTTATAACTCTTTAAAATTGAAAAAGAAAATTTCAGTTTAAGCGAAATACGGAGAAATATATTAAAACACTAGCTGATATACCCGTTCTTCGTACGGGTGAACTGAAAATTTAAACAACACAGATTGAAGAAAAAATAAGTTTTTAATGACTTAATTGTATGTGAATTGCAAATTAAACAAAAAAAGCTTTTTTACATGTCTCAGCTAAACAAAAAAAAAAAAAAAAAAAAAAAAAAAAAAAAAAAAAAAAAAAAACACCTTTGTTAAATTTTAAGTATATAGATCTAATAGCTGATAAAAAGGATTTTTTTATTTATAATTCCTCGTAACCCTCTTGAGGGTCGATTTTTCAAAGTACCTCCCTAAGCTGATCTCTGCTCAGCAAAAGTAACACATTGTTAAAAGTTTTACGTAACGAACGCTTAAAGTAGTGTAAATAATTTATATCTGAAAGTGTAATACATTAATATTACTTTCTGTTTATTTTATGCTCAAATTGTAATATTCGCAAGCAACGCCGTTTCTTAAATTATAATGGCGATTCAATGAAAAACATAGCGAAATGTTAACGATAGAGTCAAGTTGGCAAATGCCTAGATACATTCGTAGCTCGAGCTTTATTAGATCTTTGTAAGACCCGCCGTGTAGAGGAGAAATGCACTTCAATACTTTATCCAACTGCATTTCGATTTACTGCAGTTTTTTTCATACAATATTTTTTTTGGATCACTACATTTACAAATTAAGGGTTATACATAAACAAAATACTCCACTTTGGAAAATTTTATCCGTTAGAGCTAATAAATTAGTTAAAGATATTCCACTGTAAAATTAATTATATCTACCGTTCACTTAAAATAAGTAGTCAAATCATTTTCCAAGGTCTTTATTAACAGACAAAAGCATAAGACACTTAAATTTTGACATTAACTATTTTTTTGCGACAAAAATAATAATCTTTGCAATCCGCTGAAAACGCAATATCTGCTACAAAACTGTTCGCTTTCCCCACTAAAATACTCATCATAGAACCCGTGCTGCTATATATCTTGGAAAAGTGGATTTCACAGAATATTACAGCTAAGTATTGGTAGAATATTCCTCCTAAGTTGGTGTGGTGTGGTCGTTAGGAAAAGGGGGTGCCAGCTCAAGTGTCTTTCCCGTCACTTGACCATTGTTCAAAATTACGTGGTCCGTCTCCAAAAGCCCTCGTGTTGTTGAACAGTGTGACGTTAATATTCACTCACTCACTCACTGCAAAAAACACAGTGCAGTAGTTATAATTAGTTTTATACTTAAAAATGCAATACCTGCATATTCAATTAAAATTACAGCGTTATAATTAACTACTAACCACAAAAAAATTATGAAAGTTTGTCCAAATGATGTAGTGTGAAAGAGAATGTTTATTTACTTTAAGTACCAGAAGCGATAAAAGTAGTTATTTTGAAAATAGATCAACTTCTTACTACCAAATGTGCATAATAAAATCATAAAAAAAAAAACATTAAAATAAAGAGAGATTTATAACAACCTCTGCCTTCAAAACTTAGTTTTATTCTGAAATAAAAAAAATAGGCATTATTCTGATCACAGGAATTAATTAGAAGCGAGCCCCTTGCGTAGCCAAAACAAAAAAAAAAGAGTTTTTCACAAACAAAAGATAGATATATGCTGTGGTGGGCTTTTTTGCAGTGCAAGCCAGATTTGCTTGCAGATGGCAGAATTTTTTCCTACTTACTTGACAAATATCGTTATATTTTGGACACTTTTTACAAATTTTTATAAATTATAGCCTATGTTATAAATTATAGCCTATGTGTTATTTTGATGTATAAGCTATGTTACTGTAAAGTTTCATTCAAATCCATTCAGTTGTTTTTGCGTGAAAGGCCCACAAACATCCTCACAAACTTTCACATTTATAACATATATTAGATTTACAAATTAAAACGTTTTTAGTTATTTTTTTAAAGTATAAATACATTAAATTGTATACTTTGATCGCGCGCGCAAAGAAAAAGGAAATAGTAGGAATGTATAAGTATGAACGATACAAAATGTTCAATTGGCTGCAATACTTGAATTTTTTATAGTACAATATAGAAACTAATTTTTATTTATTTTGTATATTTATACTTGTTGATTGTTGAATGTGTTTTGAGCACAAGTTACATTCTGATTTAAGAAGACACAGTACGATTCAATTGAAAAAATTCAGTCGGAAATTCAAATCCAGTTTTTTAGTCTAAATTATTTTTTATATACTTTTCTAAAAACTCACAAAATTTGAAGGCTCTGAGATTAAAAAACACAGAGTTGTGGTAACTTTTACTTTTGTTTTTATTGACAACCCAATGGCAAATCAAAACTTTAAACTGCCTTATCTCAGAAAGATAAAATAATTAGTGTGTCTTCATTTTAAATGCTAAGGCATTTTTCTACTGCGACTAATATTTGGAAATTTTTTTCACTTGTTGCTAATAGTGCATGGAACAAAAGTTGGTATGCATTTTTCAATCAAAACAATGTTTATTTTTTTAAAAAAATATTTGAATTTAGAATTTACCCATTTTTTAAAGAATTTTCATTTGAAAAAAAAACTACAAATACAAATCATGTTATCTTAAAACCCATAACAACTTTTGTTATTCATAGTTTGAAGTACTTGTAAATCAGATTTCATATATATACGTCAATTTTTCTAGAACGAGTAGCATTTTAAAAGCACTTCTTAAGTTTCAAGTTTTTCTATTAAAAAAATTAAATGCTGAGCTTTTTATGAACTTTTAAGCGCAAAATCAGTTTTACATCACGCATACACAAAGAAGGCAACTGAAAAAATCATGAAAATGATTACATTCAATCTTTTTTGCGTAAATCATACCATGTTTCCTTAACTTTAAATGTTAATATAACCTTTTTTTAAAAAAAAATTCATAACCATACCAAAATCATGTATTCTATCAAATATGCTTTTATATAGTTTTAAAAAAAATCTTTAAAATTTCTTGGCAGTTTTAAAACTTATATTTATAGCAGAAAAACTCAAAGCAGGTATATAATTTCTTAGTGCTTTGTTTCTTTTATTCGAATAGTATTTAAAGAACACCAAACCGAATCCAGCCACATGCCCCAGATCCAGAATTTCCCCCAAACACACATTCGATTCTCCATCAAAGCAAAAGATCTAAGAAAAGGATCTTTTCATGTCCTGCAAACTAAGTGCCTTCCATCCACTCCTATTAATGCGACACTTTCTCTACGTCCGTTTAAGGGTAGTCCCCAGGGTGTAGCTCAATCCCAGGGGTGTACGTAAAAGTGCAGACGATTCATTGTGATGGGTGACAGCGGCGTATTAAATCAGTCGTCGTTGTCTCCGGCAATGTTGTAATGAGGGAGACTTTTATGGGAAAAGGGAAGCGCAAACGATAACTTATTATAAACACCACTTTTCACGAACGTGCTTTTTTAAGCCAACGGTAGGGGTGGTTGGAATGAATATCGTTAGGAGGGAAGAGGCTCATTTAGGGGTTTCAACAAACAGGGTGAAATATGTCTGTCATTGATAGAAGAGGGGGTTGTTTTTAATTTGAATGATGTAATTATTTGGCATATTGAATTACGGAAGTGTGTTGGAGGCGCTAATTTTGAGCTTAGGCCTAATTGCAATGAATATTCAAAGATGATTCAGCTTATTTTCTTTCCTTCGATCGAATAGTGGTGTGTTTAATAATGTTTTAATGTTATAACGTTCTAAAAGGAGTGTAGGTTTCCTTTTTAAAAATTACATGAGTTGTTTTTTATTCTATTTTTAATGACTTGAAAAAAAAGACAAATTATGCTAAAAGTGTGCATATTGCTATTGCAAAGAAATTCCAACAATTCAATGAATGTGTCAATGTATTCACATTTCAGATATATATTCTAATTTTTTAATGACATGGATGGATTTTATACTCGATAAATGTCGAAAAAAATATATTTTTAATTTTATTATTCCTAAATCTCAGCGCTTACTTTATAACGGATTCTTTTTTGTATAAAATTAAAACATGAACATACAAAAATATACTGCATAATTTACTTAAAAGATACATAAAGTGCTGCAATTACCTATGCATATATATATATATATATATATATATATATATATATATATATATATATATACGTTACACATCTATAAACGTAGGTGTGTATATACAAAATGTACGACTTTTTCAGTGGTATCAACCTGTTACGTGGATATCTTTACCTGGTTACAATCATTTGAAGGATAGATGAGACCATTTTCTGATTTTAATTCCTTATTTTATGGATTTTAACACTTAAAGCAACAAACCCAATAGCAGCAAAACATATACACATGGAAGTAAACAGTACACAATATTTTTTTTTTAATTAAGGGAATCTCAGCTTTTATATCTTTTTCAATCGGAAGCTTTGAAAAGCATTTGATTCTCGTTGAAAAATATCACAATTGGTCAAAATAAGTGGTTGATGTAACACAGCATTATCTTATTTTGAAATGTGCATTGTGGCAGCTTTTTAAGGAGAGAAATTTAAGTTTAAAAGGATAATTCTTATTACGCTGCTATAAAAAATAATTATTGTGCAGTGCTATGTCTTGTAAGGCTCAAGATCATCATGAATCAAATGAAATACTAATTTAAATGGTGAATTGTTATATATATATTAATTATACAGATATTTAATAGATGTCACCACATGTTTAATAAATTAATAATATTATATTTTATTTAAATATTTATGTGCATGTCTTGATGTCTTTTATTTTCTTCAAAACTTTATATCAATATTTATGGTTTCTTAAATGTACATATATATAGACTTTATATTGTTCCATCATAATTTACCAATTTTACTTTTATGTGGTACTGCTTTTACTGTTGTTGTATTTGGCTGGAAACATAACATGTTGCTATTTTCCCGACGTAAGTCTTAATATCCACTTTATTACATCATCTTTAAATTAAATACATATTAGTAAATACTAACATGCTATATATTCATCGTTATATTTTAATGATATAGTGTATTTTAATTGTAATATTTAAATTTCTCCTAATTTTATTCTTTTCTTTCCCCTTGGCTTAGGAATATAGGCAAATTACAGGTGAAGGTTGGGTAGCCCTAAAACTTGTTTAAACCTGCAATCTTGGTTTCTAAAACCAGGAGTTGGTTATTGAACTAATGAGGTTTAATATTCCCTACTATCTTGACTAGTTATACTTAGGTTTTATAACTATTTGTATATATATATATATATATATATTTATATATATATATATATATATATATATATATATATATATATATATATATATATATATATATGTATATATATGTATATATATATATATGTATATATATATGTATATATATATATATATATATATATGTATATATATATATATATGTATATATATATATATATATATATATATATATATATATATATATATATATATGTATATATATATATATATATATATATATATATATATATATATATATATATATATATATATATATATATATATATGTCTTGATTTTGGAGACAGAATCAGATTAAAAGTTAGAAAAAGGGACGGTCTTTATTCAACCATTTCTACATCTGTTCTGACGCTAAGGGCAGGGAGGAAAAAGCACGCCATGGTGGTGGTTTCAAGTGGATAACACTTGAAAAACATATGGTAAGTATCGCTGCTTTGAAGAGTGTGCTTGCAAGTAACGGTGACATATGTTGGCTATGAAATCTAACGATCTGGAATTAGACATGTTTATTGGCTAGGCCATCTGTTCGGAAGAAATAAATGGGTGATTAGTTTGATACTTGAATATGGGAACGGAGAAAGATGAGTCAAGTGCTAGATAGGGAATTTAATTTTTAATCTAATTTAATTATCCTTACATTTGCCCCCCAATTTTAAAAGGGAGTCATGGCGTGGTTTTTTTCTCTCTTTACAAACTTAATCAATTTTCAATAAACGCAAAACAATACATAACATTATTTAGAAAGACATATTAAACACAGTAGAAATATTTAAGCAAAAGTAATACAAAAATCAAAAAGCAATACAATAAACGAAACTATAACCACAAACACAGTAAGGACACTTCCAACATATTAATTGATAAAAATGAATTTCCATGCATATAATTGAAGATTAGCTTGTTTAAATCTATTCGACATCTTAAGATAAAATTATGAGAAGTATATGTTAAAATTTCTGAAAATTTTGTATGACAAAACATATAAACTTTGTTTTCTCAATTAAAATATGAAGAATATCTCATTTAACACATTTATATTATAAAAATTAAATACCATATCACATATCATATACTATTCTTTTTCGCCAAGTTCTGTTCAGCAAAACTCAGTTATTTCAATGTTACTAAAATTGGAAGTATGCAATTTAACTGACCTCCACTTTGCAGCGTCAGAAACACTTGGTGAACGGTCATCCAGATGATGTTGTCACTTTATTTCACAAGTAAAATTTTATTTATTCATTAATTTTTCCCATGTTGATACTTCACTATTTCACAGTATTAACGTGCAGACATTCCGGCGAAGTTTTTTTTTTTCTGGTGGTGTTGGTCCGTCCATTATTGTATCACTCTAGCTAAATCCCAATACCATTCGGAGAAGAACATATTTTTTTTATTATTATTATTATTCTGGCGGAAGGGATTGATACCTTTCATCATGGAGTTAGGGATTTCACGCTTCCCCTTTTTTTTTCTTTTTCCGCCATTCGAAAGTTGGTTCATTCATAGCAAACTTGCTGGTGTCTTCATCAACAGTAGAAATAACGTTCGGCGGTAGACAGTGCATTCTTGTTGGTGTTAAGAGCGATGTTCTTTCGGAGATTACTAGCGCGTTTCTTTTTCCGTACCATAGATTAATTCTGGTAACCCAACGTCCTCAGCTAACAAATGTAGAGTGCCGTCGAAGTTCCATAAAATTCTCCATATCAGTTATTACGTTCGTTGACGTTAGTTTTTATATTAAATTATTTTATAAAAAAGATTAGTTTTTTACATTAAGATCGCAGACAAAGATCCTGCCGGCTTTAATTCTGTCCTGATTTTGGAGACAGAATCAGATTAAAAGTTCGAAAAAAGGGACGGTCTTTATTCAACCAATTCTACATCTGTTCTGACGCTAAGGGCAGGGAGGAAAAAGCACGCCATGGTGGTGGTTTCAAGTGGATAACACTTGAAAAACATATGGTAATTATCGCTGCTTTGAAGAGTGTGCTTGTAAGTTAATGCTGACATATGTTGACTATTAAATCTAACGATCTGGAATTAGACATGTTTATTGGCTAGGCCATATGTTCGGAAGAAATAAATGGGTGATTAGTTTGATACTTGAATATGGGAACGGAGAAAGATGAGTCAAGTGCTAGATAGGGAATTTATTATTTAATCTAATTTAATTATCCTTACATATATATATATATATATATATATATATATATATATATATATATATATATATATATATATATATATATATAATTCACAGCGAATTATATGTATAAATCGCTGGCCTAATTCAGCGACCGCTTTAGAAATCATAATAGGTCTCCAGTTTAGTCCAAAGACTTTTTTGTATCTACATTTGCTGTGCCTGCTGAATTCCAATTTCTTACTTCTTTAGCACACTTCACTTTTATTTTATTATACTATATATATATATATATGCTAATATATATAGATATAGATATCATATATGTATATATCTATATATATATATATATAAATCTTCTGTGCGTGTGTTTGTCACTGAACTCCTTCTAAACTGCTGGACCGATTTCTATGAAATTTTTTGTGTGGGTTCAAGTAAATTCGAAAATGGTTTAGATTTACATTTCGGTCCGATATCGCAATTAGTTAAAAATATATAAATTAAGAAAATTCAAAAAATACAACTCAACATTCACCTTCATTGTTGTAACAACGCTATTGTTATAAACAAGTAATATAAAAAAATTAATCAATTCCTACTTAGATCAATCAAGTAAAATTTATTTTAGCTACTTTTTATTAAATAGTTGCAATTAATATAAATATGTATACACATATGACAGAATCACAACATTATGTGGTAATTAATTTTTATTAATTATCATTAAAGTATCGTATTGTCTATCATCCAAAACAATCGTGTATATAAAATTTCCTTTCAACTGAATGCTTTAACACGTGAGAAAAAAAAACTTTTCAAATTTTGTAAAGGTTTAAGTCGCCAAACGGGTCGCTAAGTCGCCAACGTGTCTGTATTTGTAATTTTTTAAATAATTAGTTTTAATCAATGAATTTGTATTAATTATAATTAAAAATTATTGTATTGTCATCCAAAATAATCATGTACAGTACATTTCAGTTCAATTGAGCGCTTTAAAGTGTATTTTATTAACGATTGAAAATTACATCAAGATAAATAAATAAATAAACAAACAAACAAATAAAATATGTATAGAGATCGTGAGCTAATAGTAGGAATTGAAGAAGAAATAAGTTTACGTCAAAAATTGATTTTCAGCCAAACTGGCTAAACCCGGTCTTTATTGTTAAGAAAATGCAGACGATTCATGCTTTTTATCGTTTTCATTAATATATTTTCAAATAATCTTTATATATGTAATTCTTTTGTGCGTGTGTATATATCTGATCTCCTCCTAAACGGCTGGACCGATTTTGATGAAAGTTTTTGTCTGTTCCAGTGGACTCGAGAATGGTTTAGATTTATAATTCGGTTTAGAAATGTTTATTTAATTAATTTTTTATTTATGAATTGTTGATCTTGGAATGTTTTTCATTGGATCCGGCAGACTGCGCTACGATCGCAGTATTGAATATTCAACAATATTTTATTATAATTCAAGTTGGTCCCGACAGTTGGTGCTATGATCATTTCAGGAAAATATTTTGTCACTTCGTGTTATTATTTTGTTGAAAAAAATCGTGTGTTAATTAAATTATTACATTCAGATGCAATTAGTGTTTGATGAGATTTGAAGTGTTTATAAAAAACTATACATTCTCCAAAATTAGTATGCAATTGAAGTGAGTATTTTACATGATATTCTATTAAATTTACACGTGTGTTGACAACAATTATTCCAACCTACGTATCTATTTGTGTAGCTAATTGATTACACACATTATTAAACTTTTTTTTATTTAAAATTATTTCTTATCGGAAATATTTTTATGTGTGTGTTTCACTTCTAAGCAACCCAGAAGTATTAAACTTGGCCCATAATTACATTGTAATAACTTTTTATTACAAATTTTACTCAAAAGGGTCCAGATTGTTAAAGCTTATTCATAAAAATTTGGAATTTTTGAATTTATGATGTGTGTACAAGACAACGTCTGTCGGGTCCTCTAGTATATATATATATATATATATATATATATATATATATATATATATATATATACAATTAATGTAACACAGTTAAGGTAAATTTTATTTTATTGTCTATCCAGTTTCGTATAATCAATCCACATAAAACCTTAATTAGCTAAAAGCCACAAAGTTGTAAATTAAAAAATATTTTTCAGTAATAATTCGTATTCAATAATAGAGAATGAAGTTTGAAAGAACGGAAACCATCTTATTTCTGTTTTCTCAAATTCATTCGAACTGGAAGCGCGTTCTTACCTTAAATTTTGTTTAAAAAGTCTAGAATAACATTCTTTAAGCACATCTCCAATGAATACGATCCACCCTATTTGTAGAAATATTTACTATTCCACAGATATTTATCCTGTTTTTGTTTGCCTTATAGTATCCCTTTCAGTATACGATTTCTCGAAAGTCATGCAAAGTCATCAGAATGAATGACTTTAAGCAATACGAGTCTCACACGCGTTATTTAAGTTGTATTGTACGATTAAGGTTTCTTTGTAAAGAAAGAAAGATATACATCAGTGAAAAATTACATGGATGCATTACATACCGTTGCATGTTATATGCCGGGTTATATGATATTCAAGAATCATTCTGACTCACATAAGTAAACTAAGAAAACAGTATTTATTTATAATTTGCACAAATATTCGTTTTACAGAAGTAACAAAACTCAGCTTCAATTTTAAATTAAAAAAAAAAGCATTACAGAACAGTTGTGCGCATAAAACAAGTTGAGAATTACGATCTACAGTCTATCTCAAATTTAAACTTGAATCTAGTTTTCTCATATTACTAAAAGCCTTAGCTAGAAAATTAAACATAGGGCACAAATATCTCTCATTCACAGGTTAGGCTCACTGAAGATACCTCATTATTTCGCGGTGACTTTATAAAGAAGAATATTTCCTTTAAAATTACCGAGTCCTTTCATTTTAATTCGTAATTTATTAGCATTATTTTTAGAAAATAAAAGTGGCGTATAAGGTAGAAGGAATTAAGTCGTCTGAGGAAGAATATAACCACACTAATTTATATGATAAAAACAAAAGAAAAAAATATCATATAGTCACTTCATAATTTTTAAATATTGACTCTATTAACTGCAATTCAATAATTACAGTAATTTAGAACGCATAAGAGATTAACCATTTAAGAAGATTAACTTTGAAAACGATATTGGATAATCGATTTATTTAAAATATTTATATTGCTTGGAACTTCAACTCATTACAGAAAATAATGATGAACACGACTTAAAAAACAACGAATATAATTTGAAAAAAATAACTTTTACACAATATAATTACAAATGCAATTCATTTGTTAATGTCCATTTCATAATTGCGTGCTTATCATTCAATTCTCATAAGAACTCAATTACCTCGTACGATACCGCAAGTATTTTTGAGAAAGCAATCGTCGAAGAACTAATTAACAAAAGAAAAGAAAAGTCATTTTGAGTCCAAAGCTAGAACCTGCAATTTTCGCAGTGCTTCGAAGATGCAATTTCTGTTCGATTAGGTCCATCCTAGTCATATTTTTCAGGGCACACAAACCAAGTATTTCGCTTTCATCTTTCATCAGAAAACAAATATTTATTTCGCATAGCCGCAGAAAACTACAGCAACAAAGCTCAATCAAGCATACAACAGATTATGCGAACTGTGCTTTGATAAATCATTTTTGCCTTACGACGTCAACGTCTGTTATGCGTTAGTAATAAATTTTGCACATGCCATTGAACGAGTTGAGCCTCACGCTTGCATTAATTACCTAAGAAGTTTACCTCTCTTTTTTTTCACTTCCTGCAAACTTCTAAAACTTATCTTTCGCAGTCTCATACGTATTATTTCTACGTTTTGAACGATAATGGCGCCATCTTTTGAAGGTATATTTAATCACTAAAGAAGAACCCGCAGTTATTCTTTGGCATTGATAGCTCATTTATTTGAGGCAGTTGCATTGTTATTTTGGGTGTGACAGATGGTGCAACTTATTCATTTATTCGTATGGCAAGACTTTTCTAGAGGAATTTCATTGTTTATTTTTCGTGTGTTTATGATTTGGAACTTTTGGCATTTGGAAAGAAAATTCTTTTCGGTTTATTTTTAGGGAAGTTTTCACAATGTCAAATTGTCAAATGACTTTTTTTTTCTCGTTCTTTTCAGCTCAGTAAGAGTCATCAAGTCTTATTAATGTTGCAAGGAAGGCTCTTTTCTGGAGTGTATGGGTTTGTGTTTTTTGGAGTGTGTTTGCAAGGGGGGGGGAAGCAAAATGGCTTTGAAAGTCATTTGTAATTCGGAATTAAATTTGTTGAAAAATATGCTGAATGTTTCCTGAATGTGAAGTATTTTTTGATGATTGGCTGCGGAAATTTTTGCTGAAATACAATTCCTAGCTCAATCTATTTGTTGTTCATTTCATGAATGTGTTTATACTTTACGGAGAATTTGAATTTGTTTTCATAGCCTTATTCAAAAATGAATTTAAATTAATTTAGAAATATGGATTAATTGCTTAAAATTTAAATATTTTTCATTGATGCGTTAAGAATGTAAACCAATATCACTCCACCAATAATTTAAATAATACTGTTTAAAGCTTTATCTAAAATCATTTCATTGAAATCATCTCATGTCATTTCAAATGAGCTTCGCAGCTGTTTAAAGTTGTATTACACACAAGCAAACACATATACACACATACAAATATACAAACACAAATACTCACATATATATACTCTCAAATATACACACACACATATATATATATATATATATATATATATATATATACATACATGCCCACAAACATGTATTTTTAGATATTTTTAATTAAAATTTGATCTTTCCTTTATTATGAAAACGAAATGTCATTTGCATGCTAAAATCTTTTAAAAGAAATGTATTACTATATTTCTGAATTAGTTTATAGTTTATTTCACTGAAAATGAAAAGATAGAAAATTTTAGGAAATAAGAGATTACAAAGACGCGAATTCAGTGCTATGTGTTGTCAATGTTTTTTAAAAATTTTTGAATCAAAATTGCGATGCCTAATTGTATCAATTTATGGAAAAGTTTATAAACCATGGACAAAAAGACTTACCAAGAGGCAAAACTACTACTTTTAGTATAAAGAGTTGCTTAATATGTACAGTTTCATTCTCTTTTAAAAATGAAGTCGTTTTACGATTAATTTATAACTTTTACATGCTTATTTATTCATCAGATGCACACATTTGGTATTTTAGCAAAAATATAGCATGCTTGTGTTAAATACTTTCATACGAAATCCACTATATTTTCACAACGAAAATATTGAAAGAAATGTCAAAGTGTTGCTTTTAAAACACAGCATATTTTCTTTGAACATTCTTAAATAAAATAAAATAATTTCGAATTTTAATATTCTATTTTCTCATTTTTCTAGCAAAAACGCAGCTGTAAGGATGTTTGTCTATATAAGATAAAAAATAGTCGACTTTCAATTTATATTTCATTTTCAATGTAGCTGTGAAATTCTTTTTAAGAGAAAATTTGTTAATACAATGTTTTCCTCTTTATGAAATAAAACACAAAATTTAAAATCAATCATTTCAAATATTCAAAAGAGGATCGCCTCAGGGTGAAAAAGGAACAATAAGAAAGTGGAGATGGTTACAGAAAGGCTAAAATGTTGCCATATTTTCTGCATGAGTTACTATTTCTCTTTGTTATCAGTCTGTCTGACTCATACCTAGAGGGATTTGCCTGCAAAATAAGTGATTGATAAAAGCTTTCCTACTTTTTTATCACTAGCGATGTTTGGATATCTTCCAAGTATTTGCTTCTTTTGATACATAATGCTCTTGAGCAAGATGCTTTTACGTTTTATTGCCTTCAAATAAAAGCAGTCTGTATCTTAAACCTTCTACGCATTTGTGCGTAAAAATTCCATCGGCAAAACCAAATATGAAGATTAAAACGTCAACCCTGTCAAAAGTGTTGAATAATTGCTCGCGTAATATGTAATTAGTACTTTGATAATTATTTTATCAACTGTGCTGTTAGTTCTTTATCTGCGATTACTGGAAAACAATAAACTGCATGCAGTTGAATATTTTTCATTTGACGTGGAAGCTTGTATGCGATGAAGGACATGAACATTGAAATACGTAAAGTGTATTCCAGTTCTGTTTTCTCCTTCTGTGGTATGGAAGTTTGAAGAGAGAGCGGGTCGTCAACATGTATGTCGTTGTTTTCATTTTACCAAGGTTAAAAATCATGAGGTCCATCGTCAATATCCCTTGCTTTCTTCTTTTAAGGGCATATGGTACGATTTACACAAAAAATTTTAATTTGCGAATTTTCAAAATTTTTTGCTTGCCTACTGTGTGTGTGTACTACGTAAAACAGATTTTGTACTCAAAATTTCATGAAAAAGCCAGCCATTTAATTTTTTAAGGAAACAATTTAAGATTTGCGAAGTGATTTAAAATGCTACTCCTTCTCTACAAAAATGTGTGTACTTGCATGGAAATTGATTTACAACAGCGTCAAACTATGTATAACAACAATTGGTATGCGTTTTGTGATAATATGATTGGTATTCGTACAATACTTATTTTTATGAATGCTTATTGAAAATTTCTTAAAAAATATATAAATTCTGAGTTCAATAATTTTTTAAAAAAAGTAAATGTTGCTTTGATTCAAAATGCATACCAACTTTAGTTGCATGTACTATTAGCAATAGGGGAAAAATTCCAAGTATTAGACACAATAGAAAAATACCTTAGCATTTGAACAGCATGAAGGCAAACAAGTTATTAGCATGAAGACAAACTAGTTATTTTATCTTTCTGAGATAAGCAAGTTCAAAGTTTTGATTTACCATAGGGATGTGAATAAAAACGACCGTAAAACCTATTATAGTTCTACGTTTTTCAAGTTTAGAGCTTTCAAATTTTGTGAGATTATAGCAAAGTATATGAAGAATTATTTAGGCTAAAAAAATTAGATTTAATTTTATGGCCGATTTTTCTCAATCGAATCGTACAGTGTCCCCCTGTATATCAAAAATAGGTAGCGGTCTGAAATGAATCATCTTTTTTTTTTTTGGCACATTTACACATATAAAACTGAAGAAAAAAATTCACGTGAAAAATTATGAATGGGAAATGGTGACCTCCTTTAAATAGATGTTTTATCTGAGTTTTTTTTCGAGAAATCATGTTCTTATTTACTTGCCTTTTTTTGTTTTGTTCTTTTGCTTTTGATTTTGCAAAACTGTTCATCCTCCTTCTTTCACCCCATATGTATTTATACTTTGCTTTTTTCTTAGCTTTGTATATTTTTAATTCCTGTTTACATTTTTAAAAGCGTGCAATTCCAATCTTACCATTTTTTAATACTTGTCTGTTGTTTTTTAAACAAGGAAACTACCAATAGGTCATGCAAATTTACATATGTGTTCCTTGATATAAGATGTAAAATATAAGCATTATGTGCTGAATAAATGTGAGGGTGGTTCCGGGAAACCAGTTTTAAGCTCTAAATCCTCTTCGGGTGAGTTTGGTTCGTTTCGGTTTTTCACTTATATCTCTAGTATGGCTTGAAAATGTAACATTAATAAACAGTCAACCAATCAGGTAGTTATTTCTTCCGCGTGTTTTTAGCTTCTTCTATTTAACTTCATGTATCAAAAAAAAATCCCAACATATAAATAGTTGTCACAAGGAAGATATTTTTAAACTGTTTTTAAATCTTTTCATATTTTACTCAGATTACCAATGCCTTCTCTGTAATATTTTTTGTGGGAAATATATTTATATTTCGTGTAGTACTTTCTTTAAAAGTATACCATCGTCTCTTAATGAATTCCTATTACTATAAAGAACAATCAACGATAGCTAAGAAACAACACTTCAGGAAAACATTTTAGGAAACATATTTTTTCTTAGAAGCTACTGATTTTTATGAATGCAATGGATTACCACCAGAAAAACACTCTTATCGTAACTTTAGGAAGAGTATATGAATAGAGTAATTTAATTGTGGCTTATATAGAAAAATGGCGGCATAGTGATAAAGTTTACTAGAACATAGACTAAGAATTCGAGTTCTGATATCATTAAAGCCCAGTTATAGAATACAGCCTGTCGAGAATATTGTATTCTACTTGACTATCGGAATATCTAGTCGAGTGAGAATTACACCTTAATGACAGTTACATCGTCTAATATTGGTTCATAATTACGTTATTCGGATTACCAATTTCCAAACTTAAAATTTAATGCAATATTAACTACACAATTTGCTATTTTTGTTATTGTACTCATTATTTAAGATCATTAGACAGGAATATGAATATAATCTATGCTGCTTTCATTTAAACCACTGTTTAGTATATATCTATGACAAATATTACGAACTAGACTTGATTTAAATCATTGTTATATTAAGATGGTATTTTTGGTTGTCAACTGAGAAGAAATGATCTTGGTAAATAGAAGTCGGTATTTATTTAGCTACATAAAAAACACTCACAACAAACAAGGACGCGGATATGATAGCAACACACAAAATAATTCTTTGTTAGCTCCCAGGTTAACAACCTTTTATAGATTTGGTCAACCAGAAGCTGTTAAAATGATATGATTTCTGTTAAAGACTTTTCTGATTGGTCCAAATACGTGGGGGAAGGCAGAATTGCATCATTCTGTTTTAAAAAAAGGTTAATGATTCAGCTTTTTAGGTGATAAAGTTGTGGTCATTTCAAGTTAGGTGGGTCAAATAAAAATTAACCATCTCTCAAAAACTTATAAGGCTCAAAGCCCTTATGGATTAGAATCCATCGAGATAAAAAAATAAGGGGATTTTCACATATCCACAGGGTGATTTACTACCAGACAGATAAATTTTCAAGTGTGTAAGGGATACAGAGACCACTCGGAATTCCATAGGAATATAGGGTTGGAAACCGAAGTTGCGAGCTATGACGCGAAGAAGCAGAGAAAAAGAGCAGAAACATCAACGCATTAACGAGACAGAAAACATTTTATTGAAAGGCTGTGCTACAACAGTTGCTCTAAATTATTATAAGAAGTCGCATGTTAATGGCGCTGCATGGTATTCCTTACATTTTGAAAGATTCTTGACATGTAATGCATGTGTACGAAAATACTGCAGGAAGAAATTTTCCAGAACTTGAGGAATTCCATGCAGCACCGCTATCAGGCCTGCTAGATGACTTCTGGTTATAATTTTGAACAACTTTTGTAGCACAACCTATCAAAAAAGTTTTAATGTATCAATAATGCATTGCTGTTTCTGTTGTTTTTCTCTGCTTCTTCAATCTATAACACACAACTACGGCATTTCCGAACTTACACTCCTATGTGATTCCGAGGGGTCCCTGCACCTCTTACACAGCCTGAAAGTCTGTCGGTCTGGTAGCAAATCACCCTATATATGTATATAGTATAATTAGCTGTGCGTGCCAAACCAATTAACCCATATGAATCAGCCGGACACACCGTAGCATATTTTTTAAACAATTCGATGTCCACGATAAAGCATGGAGAGTTAGAAAGTAGAGATCAATAAAATACAGATTAACAGATTTATTATACATTAATTTTGAATCATTTAAAGATATTTCTTAACTCACAAATAAGCACAGCATAAAATTTAAATATGTCTTCAACAAAAATAATTAAAATTAAAATTGTACATATATTATGTATCTTTAAACATTTTTATATGTATTAAAATCACAAATAGACAACATAAAACATGAGTCTTCATTAAAACTCAACAAAAAGATAAATAAAATTTTAAAGTGAACATAAGGGTTGCACTAACTGCTTTCATATCGCAAACTTGTGGGTATAATTTTTGACTTTCTATTTGACATGATTCTGAGCATTCAGTTGCTAAACAATATCTTAGCGGGCTTGAAATATATTTTATACGAGGAAAGATTTTTTATTTATATTTGTAGAACGAAAAATGGAAAGCAGAGGACACACACATGCAGTTTTTTCTCTTCAAATAGTTACATTTCTCCAAAAATGATTTTTAATAATTTGCAAAATACTTGTAAATTTATTTTTAGAGTAATCTTTCAGATTTTTTTCGCAATTCCTCACATGTCCATAATTCTGAAGATTTTTGTCAAATTAGGTCCATTACAAATTTATCAACTTCCATCCACTCAAAAATAGACACGTTTGTAGTGTAGTGTAAAATGCCACGGAGAATTGTACCACGTGCCATAGGTTGCCGATCCCTGCTCTAATTATTTGCCAATCCTATCGAAAGAGTGATTGGCATTACCCTAATTGTCATGAGGAACTCCATTACAGTCAGATTCGTAAAATCTACGAACATTCATTCTACTTTATCTTTTAATTGATTCTCTTTGAACCAGAATAAAACTTTTCATAAAATATTTATCTGGTTTGGGATTCCGTTGAGAGATATCACGTCTCAGTAATATCAGTATACCAATTACATCAAAATAACACTACAGATTATTGCTGTTAAGGCTTACATATTAAGTAGAATTACCTTACATATTGTTTAAGCACCAGTCATAATATCGTGAGGTATTTCTTTGGGTAATGTTGATAGTTTCAGCAATGTTTCTGAAATAAGCCACCAAATCTTCCTTAGCTGCTAATGGCAGTTCAAAACCTTATTTCTTCGACGGAACTTTCCAATGTAAACCCCCTCCATTCATTCCAGAACACCTTAATTATAAAGCACTAAGAAATCACTTCGCGTATTTCCGGAAAACTTCACCCCTTCAGGCCTTTTAACCACCCAACATTTAACTGCGAACCGCAGTAGCAATAGTTTAAAATGAAAAGGACTTCACCCCGTCCTTTTATGTAATTGCCGAGAAAACGACCCGGGGTCTTTAAAAGTAAATGGAAGGGCACTGGGGCTTCAAAAAGCACGCCAAGAACCATTTGCCACAACGACGTCTGGCTATAAATGTAATGAAAGGTGATGATAATGGTGCTTATTATTATGATGATGATGATTGTGTTTAAAGATGATGAAGGAAAAAAAATAATAGTGCATAAAATGCTTTGAGAAAAGAACATAATTGAAATATATGACAGTTCTACATTTCTGCTTTCGGATCAAAACACGATTTAGTGCAGTGATAATGAGAAGTAATAAAAAAGTTTTAAAAGATCTCGTTGGATTAATATTTATTGGAGAGTTAGTTGGCTTAATGATGATAAAATATCTTAAAGAATTTTTAAAGTAAGTCTAATTTACAGAAAGTGGATACTGAATAATGTATTACTTATACTTATTAAGTTTTGAACGAATATCTACTTTGCTTAAAGTACACGAAAGCCAAAGTGAATTAGATGTGGATCTTCTATTTTCGTCGCATTTCTAATTTTGCCATTCACCATTTGTAATAATTTAATTATAGTATAACATTTCAAATTTCAACAAACTTAAATAAATATACATTAATATTTTCAATGTGAGAAATATGTATAAAAAATGTAATTAATTTTAAATTAATTGATATATTGATAAAAATAAATTTTAACAAGAATTTTAGAATTAACAATCGTATGATGATATTATACTGATAAAAATTATATCTTAATGATTAATGTATGAACATGGGGAGAATTTCCCCATATTGGAAATAAATGTATATTGCTGTACCAATATGGTTATTTTATAAATGATTTGCCAAAGAGGTTTTTTTCCCACATTTTTAAGTTCAGAATAATTTTCTTATAACTTTTTCCGAGAATTTTATTTTAATTAATGTCTTACATTTTTTTCATTTACATTTTATTTCTGCCTTTCTGCTATTTTCATTTTTTTTTTTTTTTTTTTTAACATTTCATATGTTTTAGTACAGTACAGCCAAACTATCTAAGTTCTTTTCTTAATAAATCCATATTAAAAATAATATACACATATTAAAAATAATATACATAATATAATATATATATAAATAAATAAATATAATATATATATATATATATATATATATATATATATATATATATATATATATATATATATATATATATATATACAAAACATAGATTCATAAATAGCTAAAATTACATTAAAATTAAAACTGCAAATATCTTACTTGGAGTTCGAAATTTGGACTACTGCACGAATAATAGGGAAAACATTTTTAATGAGGTATTTTTATACAGGGAAAAAAGAAAGAATTTTTTTTTTCATTCTTAATCATGAAATCTGTAATTTTCATTAAACTTCGCGTTGTACTTTTGTATTTCATCTGCAGCATTTCTTTCATCTATTATTTCATTTTTAGTATTTCATGCTGTATTTTTCGTAACAATTACAGACGTGCATGCTTAGATCATAAAAAGATTTTTTTGAATGTATATTTACATAATTAATTTATAATGAAATTGCTTTTGATCATTGGTCGACACAAAAATTCGATACGGATGTAGAAAAGAACTGATTGAGACATACCGTAGGCTCCCTTCACACTGAACGACTCCGAATCATTCACCATCAAACTTGTCTGATCGATCAAGATTCGGCTTCGTAATTTCCAGCTCAAATAAGCTAAGATTCCCTTCCCCCTTCACACCAACCGAAACTGGTTCAATCCACCGTCATTCTCATTCACGCGTGATTCGGCAGGTCAGATTTTCTTCCATGATTCACCAGCAGCAGGGGTCTATTTCTTAAAGAAAAAGTAAATTCAAACAAAAAGAGTGTTTATTTTTATTGTGTTTTCATGTTATTAGGGAATTTTTTCACATAAAATTTCTGTTAAAGAAACTGATTTCAGATGTTTGAAGATAATGAATTTCTTGTTAGGGTTAGCATGAGTTTGTTTTTATGCCAATAGATGACACTTATATTTTTGGTATTCATAGTATTATTTTTCATTCTGTAAACTAACTCTAATTCTTGTCGCCGAGTGTGTAGTCTGTATTTTATCCGTGCTAATCTTGCGCAAATAATAAAATTAATTTTGCATGTATTATTTAATTCAATTTTATAAATTTGAAAACTTTATTCTTTACTTTTTAATACTTTAAAGCAAAATGTGTTTTTTTTTTTCGAGGGAGGGGGAGGGTAGATTCTGAAGGACGTTTGAAATAGCTTCAGAGATCAGTTTGATAAAAATTTATTTAATTTTCAGAGAGAAAAAAAAAATTAAATATTTATAAGAATGCTAAAATAAAATAAAACACCAATATTGTCGATAATTTTAATTTTTTAAAAAATTTCATTTTATTACTACAAAGATCTCAAATTTTGTTATATGAATCAAACAAAATGTAAATGGCATTTAAATGCTTTAATTCATTAATGTATTAGCAAACCATTTTTAAAAACATAATAAAAAAATAGTGGTTATATGCTACAAAATCTGTAGTATATAACAACATTTTAAATACCTTTTAAAAACATTAGGTATATTATTTATAAAAGTAATTAGATTATAATATGCTTACAGTACATATTTATTATGTGTTACTACGTTTCAGATTATAATTTCACTTGCTAATTACAGGCAAAATATATAAAATATAAAACAATTCTTATGTTTTTTGTTTTATTTGTTTCAATTTGAAAATAAATGAATAAGGATACAGTTGTGAAATTAATAGCTTGAAACGTGTTAATCGTCTTAAAATATTAAAAACAGCATCCATGTTCCACAGCAACTGATGGAAGAATGATTGACCCGGGGCGGTGTGATGGCAAATCTCCGTTCATTCAGAATCGTTGTGAATTGGAAAGATCACTACAGACTCGGAATCGTTTGGTGTGTAGGAACCTTAATCAAACATTTGACTAATAATCAAAAGTGTTATTACTGTGAGATCTCTTAAAACATATTACAACGTACTTTATGTCAAACCAGTTTTTTTCGAACATTTAATATTTGTGACAGGATATTCATTACACAATTTCTATCGCCCCCCTCCACCATACAAATAAATAATGCATTGAATTCATTAGTACTATACTTTGACGCTAAAGCTACAGTACGATTGTTAACTCTTAAGTTCCACTGGCGTATATATACATCTAGCTCAAACAGTGAGTTAATTGTCCCGGACGTATATATGCGTCTTTCAGAAGTACGATCTTTTCTATGCACTACTATCCATAAAATTATTCCGAAGGCTTTGGAATGCAATAAAAGGACCTTCATTGTGTTAGCGAAGGATTTACTTATTCACAAGATTTTTTATTTATTCCTTTTTCTTCCCTTCCCCTACAGCCCGATACAACACATTCACATGTCTACGTGGAAAACGGAGACATTGGGTCACGAATCACGTAATTTTTAATCGGCAGTGAAAGGATTATTTATAAATCGTACAAATAATCAAGATTAGTGGTAATATTTGTATGTAATTTTATATGCGACAATCCCATGTGGTCACTGGTAATTATTAAATTTGTTATTAACTCAAAATTGTTAAATTAATTAATAAATACATTGTGCAATACTGATACATTCAAAAGTGTATTATATTAGTGTAAAAGTGCATTTTTTTTTATTATGTCAGAATGTATTTTGTTTGTTTTCAGAAAATTAATAATTTTTTAAAATAATATTTTGTTTTCGTCTTTTCAATATGCTCGTGCCTCCCTCGTAGAGTTATCATGACAACTCCTTAGGAGAACTCACCACCAGCTTGAGAAACGCTGTGTTAAACAGCTATTGAAAATGTATAGCACCCTAAAATTAAAGGTAGTTTCACAAGGACAAATATGGAAAACTTGGTAATTGCTTTAAAACAGCATTTTTTTTTACATGGATTAACAGTAGGGTTAAAGATTTATCAAATATTCTACGTATTTGTGTATTATTGTAACATTCCTCCCCCTCCTCCAAAGACTGACCAACTGATTCCAGGGATTTTACACTAATAAGATTCTATATCCGATCTTGACATAAGAGTAGAAATCAGTGGCGCACACAGAAATTTTTATAGAGGGAAGGGGGTCCAGGATTGAAAGTCCACCATACTCGTATTATGCCCCAATACAGTACGTATTTAAGCTTATTTCGGGCACCCTGGGCGCAGTAGATTTGCAGGCCTCCTTGGCGCTGGAGGATATAAATTTATAACCAAAAAAATATGGCCAACTTCAGGTTATCCGGTCCCCTGAGCACCCGCCCCAAGCGCCAAATGCACAAACTGCTTCTGACCGATATGCCGCCCAGAGTATTCTTTTGATTTTGTTGATTTTCGGGAACAAAAAACTGTAAAAAATTAAATCTTGAGTAAATAATTAGCATTGATTGATAAAATTAATTGTCAATAACAAATACTGAGTTAAATTTTACGTACTATATACATAAGGTTATAAACAATAATAAGATCAAGGGCAATGGGGGCTCTGGACTCACCCCCCTCCTTGTGTGCGTCCCTGATAGGAATAGTTCACATAATACAAAACGCCGAGAATGAAACAAAAACAAATTATTAAGTAACACTGTATTGACTTAGAAATTCGAAGCATGCGATGAAGATCAACTTTGTCCCTCAAATATAAATAATCAAAACAGACTTAACTAATTTCACTGGACGAGATACCAGCTCTGCCTTTACTGGTTTTCCAAATAAGCCGATAATAAATTTCAATCCACACACATATGAATGGCGCCCGATTTCAATTGCAACTTGGTCAAATTGCTTCACTATATGATTAATAATAGTAAGCAATTGCTGGCAATTGAATACTAACTCGCCTAGCAAACTCTAAGCGACAATGTAAATGCTATCTCACTCTGACAGTATAACTGCATTCTATCTCTTCTAAGAGCATGCCACTTCGCATTTTACATATGACCAGTCATTCGCATATTACATTTTCTCTAAAAGAAGGGGTCAGTTAAACTGAAAATAAAGCCTTAAAGAAAAACCCTCATTTAGTTTTGAAAGAGAAACCTTAAGATATATAGTCCATTAAAAATATTTTCCCCTTCATGATAAAGGGGACCAGATCTGTTTATTAAGATCATGTATTTTGCATAAAAGGAATATTCATTTGCTTTTTTAAAAGTATTTTTCTCAGAGATGTATACAAGTAAAAACTTTTCAGTGCACTTTTAGAAGAGCATTGTAATCAAGTGCAAAACTATATTTTGTGTATGTTATTATGCCAGATGTATGGCGTAGTTGGTTTGGCACTTGCTTTGTACGCCCAAGTTTGCGGGTTCGACCCCCACCCAAGTCGGTCGATTAGCATAATGCAAAAAATCTACCATGTCATATGATTATGCGGCAAGTTAGGGATCCCTAGAATGTCTATTTGGCTCTTAAGTGCTCTTCGTAAAATTAAATTCCTAAGTATGGTTTCACATCGTCAGAGCTCAGGTGTCTCCCTCTGGGGAGAACATTGAGCGTCTAAATTACTTGCAGTAATTGGTATATACCCATATGGTGCCACACTAAAAAATGATACCAGCTTCCGGGAAATGTACCAGGTCTGCAATGTAAACATTAATCCGCAACCAAAATAAAGAGTGTTTTTTTTTCAGGTATAGAAGTTTAAGTTGGCATTACTTTCCAAGATGGCGACCGATTTATAACAGCTGTCAAGTGATTTATTCTCAGTTTGGTTTGGCAATTCATCAAAACGATCATCAAGCAAGGCGTAGATTCGTCGAATGGGCACAAAACGAGATTGCCGTTGTTCCCGATTTTCATAAGCGAATTTTGTTTAGCGATGAAGTGCACTTTTGGTTGAATGGCTACGTCAACAAACAAAACTGCCGCATTTGGAGTGAAGCTAATCCACAAGTGTATATCGAAACACCGTTACATCCAGAAAAACTGACTGTTTGGTGCGCCTTGTGGACTGGTGGAATCATTGGTCCGTACTTCTTCAAAAACGACTCAGGCCACAACGTTACAGTCAATGGTGATCGGTATAGAGCCATGATTACTAACTTTTTTCATTCCTGAATTGAACAATCAGGATGTCCAGGAGCTATGGTTCCAACAAGACGGCGCAACATGTCACATAGCTCGTGCCACAATCGATTTATTGAAAGACACGTTTGGTGACCGCCTAATTTCACGTTTTGGACCTGTGAATTGGCCTCCAAGATCTTGTGATTTAACACCGCTACACTATTTTCTGTGGGGCTATGTAAAATCATTGGTCTATGCGGATAAGCCACAAACGCTTGACCATTTCGAAGACAACATTTGCCGTGTTATTGCCGATATACGGCCACAAATGTTGGAAAAAGTCATCGAAAATTGGGCGTCCAAATTGGACTACATCCGAGCCAGCCGTGGCAGTCCTATGCCAGAAATCATATTTAAAATTTAATGCCACAAGATTATCTTTCGAATAAAAAAAAATCCATGTCAATCGAATAATACATCGTTGTTTTATTGCAATTTAAAGTTCTATACCTCTAAAAAAAACCATTTAGTAGGAAAAAAATTATGCTATTATTTGAAAATATCAAAATACAACTGGGTCTGAATATTTTGTGCTAGGACAATTTTATTTTAAATCCGTACTTGCATTGTTTAACCACATAGATTTAGGCTAGCCTAGGCTGTTTATTGATTGATGATAATGTAAGACAAGACACGCTCTGTTCATAACATCTATACAAATAACAAGTGTTTTGCATCATTGTACACTTTTAGAAAAATGTCACATTATAGAGTCAAATAAACATGTCTATGAAAGTAACAATAACTTTTCAAAATGTGTAATGATTCACATAAATAAAACAAAGAGTATTTTCTTAATAAATGTTTTGAAATAGTAGTCGATTCCAGGCATGTTTTATAGACTAAAAGCGTTTAAGTTATTAATTTATTACAGTGGGCCTACAATTTTTTCCAATATACTATATTAGAAGTTTCAAGTAATTTTGTATCTAATTTTACAAAATTTAGTGCTTAATTTTGAATAAATATTTATGCACCCCCCTCCCAATAGCTTTATATTTATTTCTCTTTCGAATAGTTTTAATAGTTTATGATAGTTTGGTGCGTTAGGGATACATATTGACCAGGAAGAATAACTTTGTAGAAACATGTTTCATGCATCTTATAATCATAATGTCTGGTTAAAATAATGTGTTTTACGTTTTTGGATCAATAGAAAAGTTATTAAGTTTAAAGAAAAGTTTTAAAAGGAACATGTACTTTGTTTAGGTTGTGATACTCGAAATCGATATAACCATGTTTTAAATATTTTTGATGTGATATTCGTATAATTCATGCTGGCTATTAGATACATAGATGTTGTTGCTTACAACCTTATACTGTAATGTAACTTTCAACTGATATATTATCTCTAAGTTTTATATTTTACCAGTATTTGACGTTGTTTAACAGGTCAATAAAAATAGCGATGAACTGCAAATTTATGTTTCGATAGACTTAAAAATAATTCATGAGTTTTATCAGTTACAATTCGAAACTTAATAAGCTGTAATAAAACCGTATCGTTAGTCCACTTCAAGGGAGGTTTGTTGGATTTTTCACATGCAGCTTATGATTGTTTTCATTATGATACTTGAAAAATAATACATATTATAATGAATAATATATTTCATTCGTATTATATGTATCATCATTTACATAATATTATTCTGTTGTAAAATATACTTAGTTTATACATTTTTTTTAAAAAAATCGTTTGGTAATGCAATATTTTTTTTATATTATAAGAATATTGCGTGTTGCTATTTAGTAACTAGGTCTGCAACTAAAATTACGGAAAAAAAAAGTTTTGTTTAAAAAAAACCAATAAATGATTGTTGTCATGTTTTCGATTTATTTCGTATATTTTTAGAATGTTGCATAATAAATATGGTGTTACGTTTGACTTGTGAGAAATAGTTCAAGTGCTAAGTTTTTACCAATGAAAAAGTCTTTAAACGTACCGAGCATTAACTGGTATGAGTTATTTCTGAAACTGATTAATCCCTTATGGTATTGATTAAAAATTAAAAATGAACTGTTTTATAAATTGAGGTGAAGAGAGGGAATATGTCTCGTGTTCATTTAAATGTATCGTAAATAAACAAGAAAAAAATAACTTTTAATCTGCTTCAGGCATCCGAAAAGCTTCGGAGACCAATTTTTTAAGAAAGTGATTTTCTGAAGAATTTTATTGTTTATATAACATAATAGAGATTTAAATGTTCACAATTATTAAATTAATGATAAGCATGCACCTCCTTTTTTGGAAAAAAATAATATTATTTTTATAAAATGTAAGCAAAATTATCTATAACAACATATATATAACAAACATATATAACAAAAAAACAACATATATAACAAAACGTTGGAAATAATGTAATTTTAATTTCGTGAATACGCTTCTTTCTCCATCTGAAGTGTCACGAAATGCAGCATAGAAACATTTTAAGAAATAAATCTTTTATAAACGCTCAAACTTAACATTAATGATTTTGCCTGAAAATTACTTTGTCTTACAGTAAAAAGGATTTTAAAATATAAATAAGTGTAATTGTCTTCAAACCTGCTCTTTGTTACATTCTTAAAAATTTACTGCATTAGTCTTACGAGTTTCGTTGAATTTTACACAAAAATTATCATAATAATTTCATTCCTCAAAAAACACGTTTGAAAAATATTTTTATAAGTTAGATCAGTGATTCCCAAAGTGGTCTATATCAACCCCCGGGAGTGTATGAAGACTATGAGGTGTGGATGGGATCTAAGATGGTGTCCCTCGTTAAAAACCAGGTAGTGACTTTGATTTAAAAAAAAAATAACCATTAAGATACCCGAATACGTTCAAAAGCATGATTTTGCAAAAGCGTATAAATGTTTAATATGTATGATATTTAGAGTTACTTAGATTAGAAAATGGATAGAAAATTGTTTTCTAGAATAGTATTACAATAAAAAAATATTTAAGTACAAGATATTGACAAAAAATAAACATGGAACGACCCGTTTTCCAAATAATCTCCTTTTGTGAAAAGTGCTTCTATTAGAATAATGTTTTGCCTATATATAGCTCAGACCTCTCTCTCTCTCTACAGAGGCTCAATTAAAATTTTTGAAATATATAACTTAGAAGTGGGTTTATCAATGTTTTACGTCAACAGAGGGGATAAACTTTAAGAAAAAAAATGCCAATAAATATTTCTATTGGTTGTAACTTTGAAAATATTGTGAATTTTTCAAAAAAAAAATCGTTCGGAATCTCTTGAAAAAAAGTCTTTACTTTATATAAACCAAATATTATTATTTTAGAAGCATTTTTTTATAAAAGAACATTTTGAAAGAAGGTTATTCTAAGTTAATTTTTTGCCAAACAAAATATTGAATTTAAACAATTTTTTTGTCAAATTTGTTTAAATACAAAATGTTCTTAAAAATATTTATACATGTATTCTAATCTAAGTGACACTAAATATCATGAAAATTATCCATTTATGAGTTTTTTTAAAAAAAATCCCGATTCCAAGCGAAGTCTGATACCTTAAACAGATTTACCTATTTGAGAGATTTAGCTATTTAACAAATTTACCTATAAATCTGATTTACCTATTTAACATATTTACCTATAAATCTGATTTACCTATAAACCTGATTTACATAAAAATCTGATTTACTTATTTAGCAGATTTTCTTACTAAATTTACTAAATCAGTTACAATGACTATCATTTCAGCGTTTCTTGCGAGAATCAAGCTAAGAAGTATAACATTGGACGTCACGAATTTTCCCATTTTCTCAATTTGTCACATACAGTTTGCCTGGAAAATGACGTAGTAACCTACGATTAGCAGATGAATTTATGCTAGGTAAACTAGGCTTATGAATGCTTTGACTATGATAACATCACAATAGGCAAGGATTGATATGGCCGCATTGATAAATAAAAAGAAAAAAATTGTCAGATTACAAGAGTAACTAATTGGAATAGGCACTTACGAAGATGTTTAAGTTTAAAAACTGATACCTACACATTTCGGAAGTGCCAGGATGGATGAAGCACCAGATTCTTCCATCCCACTAAAAGCATTTTACTTTATGTAACATTTATTTTATGTATGAATTAAAATTTAATTTAATTAATTAACATGTGTGTTTTAAGTTTTAAACACTATACTTCATTACAGTTAGAAATTTTCATCTTTTAAAGTAAGTAGCTCCAAACCAGCTCTCAAAAAAACATTTAAGTTGATAAATTTTCAAAAATTCAATATTAGATAAGTAGGAGTCTACCCCGAACCGAAAAACATAGCAAGTGGTCTATGAGACCAGAAAGTTTGGGAACCACTGAGTTAGATAAAGTAAATATTAGAAAACCACTTAAGATTTTCCAGTTTTGTATACTATTTTTTTTCTCTCTCTCCTTCTCTTCATCAATATTTATAATTCATTTTTTTTCTAATGATCCCAAAACCTAACACCAAAAAAACAAATTTTCATCCTATTTGGACACCTTAAGTATTTGAGTCATACACAAACTTTTCGCGAATTAATTGCCATCTATAAGTGTATTTTATTGTTACGTTGGGAAATCTGCAAATATATCCACCTTTAATAATTCAGTATACACCCTCACGCCAATAAACATGTGAAATATCAGCTGCCCCAAACAGCACAGCGAGTTAACAAGAGCAATCACTATGTCACCACACGAAACAGCACTTCAATTGAAAGACAGGAAGCCTAATGAATTCGTAATGAGCGCCTGCACCAGTCCCCCAATAACGCACTGAACTCCGACCATCAAACTGTAGGCGAGCCGACATCCATCAAGATTACGGCAACGGGACGGTAAATATTGAAAAGAAGGATTTCCAATGGACGGGCCACTCATAAATCATGAAAAGAAGCCACCGTCGCCATGTTGTAAATTGGCGACGTTCTACCCAATTGAACTGGCGACGAAATCTCGTTCGGCAAATGCCGTTCGAGGGATTTCGGCATTTTCCGCTCCTGATTGAGTTCGGATTCAGTTTGGTTAATGCTCTGGGAAAAAAGGGGTTGGATTGATTCGCTTGGGATGATTTCCTATCGGAGGTTTCCCGCGAGAATTCGGGTGCATGTGGGAAAGGCTTGGCGTTGGGAGATAAGTTTTGGAAAATAGACTTGGCTTTCTTTTTTCGTTCAGAAATTTTTCGCTTCGATTAATTGTACTTTTAAAAATAGCATCATTTGAGTTAGAGTTGATGGATGATGGTTAGTTATATATGTTTTCTCAAATACAGTGAAAAATCGTTCAACGCGAAACTGAGGGGACTGAAATATTTTTTTGTGTTAAAGGATATTGCAAAATAAGAATCATATATTCAAAAATAGTAAGTTTATTATAATAAATTTTACTGACATAGATTTGTATATATACATTAATATAAAAAATGATGGATCAAAAGCATTTATAATGAAACTTAATGCAAAATTTTCAAGGCTTCGAAAAACAAAACATTTATTAAGTTTTTGGAAAATAATCTCATATTTTTCTTTACATTGTCATCAAATTGTCAACAAACTGTTCGTTGTCGCTCATTTTGTTATTCATTTCGCAATTGGAATGTGCTTCTAAATATATTCGCATACCTTTCATGGTGTTCCTCTTTACGTATAACGTGGGATCAGGGGAGCTGCATTATTCTTCTCATTTTCGTCATCGGAATATCCATCATTGATGTTTTTTGAGCTTTGAATAAAGGCCCAAATACCTTTACCTGCCATAATTGGGGCTGTACACAGATTATCACCCTCTGCTGCACCGAATACTACCGATGATGACCCTGAGTGGCTGGCATTTTCCGTATTTTGTTCATTCCCAGAAGGGAAGGCGATTTTCGTTTCGTGTTAATATAAAAAATGCATGAAAATACATAGTTTCCCGGGACCGCTCTAGTACGTAATGCTAACGGATGTTTCGTCTTAAGCGTTTTCGCGTTAAGCGTATTTCACTTGATCATATTAGTTCATAGTAAGTTTATGTGGCACGTTTTAAAAAAACGAAGGTTGTGGGGACAACAGTGTTAAAGACCGATGAATTTATGCGATGCCTGCTATAGATTCTAGTTATGGAATATTTTACGCCAAAAAAAAAACACAATTACAAATGAGGTTTTGTTTAATTTTGATTTTTTAAATCAAATATTGATTACATTTTATCTAGTTGTTTATTAGTTTTAAAAGTAAGAAAAAATGACGTTAAATTTGACAATAAATGCTATTCCGTGAAAGGTGATAAACAATTTAGTTGCAATAAAATGCATGAAGAAACTTCGTTTTTAGTATACGAAAATGGTTTAAAGCTTTTGATTTGTATTGTATTTATTTATTGTATTTCTTTTAATATTACCCTCGAGATTTGTGACAAATTTTGTACTTTCCTTCCATAAAATAATTATGTACAAAATCAATATTCTATGATAATTTAAATTTGCGGTATAACATTTTTATAAGACAATCTAATACACATTTTCATTAAAAAATGAATGTCTTCCTCAAATTCGAATGATATTCCTATATTTAATTTGACTTAAAATACATGAAGGAGTAGTTTATGTCAATACATATCGTAGTTCTCTTGATTAGAGCAGTTTACATATTGGGAATAGTATTAACCAAAGTTTATTCCATTGAAGACTTTTAATGTTATAACCACTCAAATGATCGAAGAAATCTCCAGATGTATGATAATATCTCAAAAATATATACAAACAATAATTATATATTAAGTTGAACCAACATCGACTACGTATTACAATTAGTTTTCTTTGACTCAACAAACATATTTATAATAATTAGAAAGGAGGCCACGTGAAGCAAAATAATTTTAACAACACATGAATCTATATCAGTAAATAAATGAAATAATCGATTATATGAGGTATATATATATATTGAATAAAAGCAAACGGTAATTACATGGAAGATAATTTTCAACCATATTTATAACATTCATGTAATTTAAATATTCAATCAAAAATTAGTTCATTGTAAAGAAAAGAAATTTAAATATAACTATATATTTATATATATGTATATATATTACAATACAAAATAGATATGTTAGGTTGGTGTACATATTTTCTGTGTTTATGAATCGATTAATAAATTATTTCTTTAAAAGATTTACTTTTTTCCACATTTTAGCAATATAATATATATATTGAAGAGAAGTAACAAAGTGAAAATTAATTTAAAAAACATAAAATGATTGTGGTCAGTTAGAAAATAATTCAATATTTTAATTGTTATTTTATCGAGAAGTTTTTCTTAGTATGACTGATAAGTACTGGAATATATCGATGGAGTTAAAATACATTCTTCATGACGGGGTACAGTTATGCATTTCAAAAAATGAAACTTAATTTTTGCTTGAAATGATATCTAAAAAATATTATTTAAAAGGCTATATATATTATGGAGTTTGCCTTTCTCCCTTTTGAATAAGAATTTTCTTTTCATTGAAATAGTTCTCTACTGCAAAAAGTGTGATCCTTTTGAAGTGTAAAATCTGTTCAAAAAATTCTCTGATTTCTGCTTATTTATTTTAAACTAAAGAGTGAAAATCATAGCATTTCTTTTCCTATTTCAAATGGACTTTTAGTTTGAAAAAAATTATAAGCTTTGGGAAATAAATAAAGAGGCTTAGTTTTTTAAGAGGAATAAAAGACATCCTTAAAATTATTTGAAGAGAAACTAAAGTCGTAAAAGAAATGCTTAATTTAACATCCAAATATTATAAAGAATAAAAAAAAAGTCAGGGAACCAATATTTGTTAAAATGCAGAAAAAAACTAAAATTCCGAAAAAAAATATGTTTTTTAAAAAAGGAATAGCCGGTGAGGAAAATAAAAAGCTTTTATAACACCTTTCAAATAATATTTCTTTTAAACTATAATGCTTTCTGAATATATGTATTTTATTATTTTATAAAAATAATACAGATATTCCTTTAGCTTTTGAGTGTTCTTGACACTTGACAGCATAAAGTATTTCAGATATGTTTTGCGATAAATTTTTTTCCACTTCTGTGTTGCTTGTTGTTTTTAACCCAACTGTGTTTTTCTTGAGTATGAACTCTTTTTAAGAATACTTGATAGCAAAAGAGAAGAAATATTATTCGAAAGGAAATATTTAACAGAAATAAGTAAGCTGTTTTTATTTTGTTTGTTTGCACTAATTTTAAACTTCAAAAACATGTTTGTAGAATTGAAAGGGTCGAAACGGTAAAATATTCCAGAGATAGTTAGGATAACTAGATTTTATGGATAGATTTCTTATCTGTAGCCTAACTAATGCATAGATATGAGCCATAAAACCAAACCTAATGTACAGTAATTTGGTTTTTTTAACCCCACATAAACTTGAGTATAAAATGAACGCTAACGATATTTTAAAGAATTAATCTTATTATTTTGTTGCCATTTTTTTTCGTTTCCGCATAAAAAGCTCCGTGCCCTATTAAACCAGAAAAGAAAAATGAAAGAAGCTTTTAACAAAATTAGATATTATATAACATTGTAAATCAAAGCCGCTGCCGGGCAAATACGTTTCATTAAGAATATGTTATTCTGGTTACTTTATACTGATACAGAAAATGGAATTTATTATAAAGACTAACGTATGTAAATAATTTACAAACAGGAATTACTACGATTTTATTTATGCCACCCATTTTAAAGGATATCTCATAATTATTTTTTTACATTGTTCAACATGGATAATTTATTACCAGTAAAGTTTTTTGCACACAAAATTTAATGTGATTCATTAAAGTAAACTGATTACTTAAATTTAAGAAATGTGACATTCAAGTTTTCTTTCACAAAATGTTGTGTCTTTACTATATAATCAAAAAGTTGTTATATATAATATCAATATTGAATTAAAAATACTCTCAAACATTTTAGTGATTAATGGATAATTATTGATATTATATGGCATACGGGGTGTTACCGAATTCGACTGACCTATTCAGAGGGGTGATAATAGACAACATGGGGATGAAAAATCCCCATAGAACATGGGGTCGCAAACCATGTTTTGTCGGAGTAATTCGCAAAAACGGTTATGAAATGCGTGATGTATAGCAGAATGGGAAGGGCAGTATAAGATAAGAAATACATTTATTAACTCTAGAACATTCATCGGTGTCAATTGGATACCGGAACCTATTCAATTTGTTCTCCTTTCCGTATTTCTGTAGGGAATTTGAAAATTTTTTCGGACTTTTACTTATTTTTTACGATAATTGCGCAGTAAAAGTTTTGTGGTTCTAGGTTAATTAGGATAAATTTTACAAGTAAATATACCTAGAACGTCCGTTGGTGTCATTTCGAATCCAAGGCAGTTTCTCATCGTAAATAGCTGTCATTCATCATTACAATTAGTAAAAAGAACTTCTTAAAGTACTATCAAGCATTTATTTGACCTTGAATGCAGTGTTATTGGGTTAACAGTGGAAACGAATAAGTGTATCTATGTGTTGAATGGTGGATGGTGACTTGTTCCAATTTAGATTCCAATGAGAACTTAAGATTGAGTGAAAGTGACTGAAGAATCTTGATAAATACATATATTGGATTATATTTCAGTAACTCCTGATATATATGTCGCTACGGATGGCTCATAATGAATACATACAGTATAATAGTAGTGTCCCTCGCATATTTATGACACGGAATGTTTTGCGACAAAGCAGTGGTCCATCAAGCTTCGCGAAAAATGTCAACATCAGTTTCTTTTGATATAAAGGGTCATAAAATATGTTAATTACATGAAATAATGTTAAAAAGTCCTAAAACTAAACAGCGCAGTCATGCCATATTTAATTCAAACAATTATTATACATATTTTATGTAGTGGTATAAAATGGCACCACGACTTAATAAGTTAATATTTGCATTAATAGATGTAAATGAAATTAAAGTGTATTTTTTTTTAATTCTTAGTAATAAAAATAATAGTAAAGTTAAATGTCTTTATTGAAATAAATCATACTTACGAAGATGTGTAACACAAATTTTAAGGAATTAAAAAACAGAACATTATTGCTATATAATTTAAAAATTTTCTGTCAGATCTCTATGAGTTTTAGTGTACATACAATGAACTACAATTAATTTCATGTGAAAATCTTTATATGGAACACTGTATTTCAAAATTGAATATTCAGGTGTTGTGCTGAACATTGGATTTTAATTATGTATGCAACGAATATGTAATTTAATTGCTTGTGTAGCATAATTTGTTTTACAAAATGTTTTAGTTATTCCGAAATATTTTCATAAAATAATAAACGATGATGATATAAAAATTATAAAAATAAAAGAAAATCTTAGGCATGCAAATGCTATTTTAAACAAAAGAAAAAAAATGTTAAAAACTTTTAATATTAAAATCATACAATCATTATCACTAAATATTCATTTTTTGGTGCAATTATATTTTATTCTGAAGGCACGTTTAAATACCATTAAATAAAAATTATTAAATTAAAACAGTCTAAAATATAAACAATCAGTGTCATCACCCTCAGAGGGCCTTGGTAAAATTAACAAACGTGGCGATAAAAATGTTGGGGAACACTGCTCTAGAACACATATATGCATCGCATTCGGTGGTAAATAAATAAATGAATATCATATGTGTTACAACTTATGATTATTGCAATGAGTACTTAAATACAATTTTTGTGGTAGCTTTTAACATGGCTTTAAAGGGAATATTTCAGAACTTAGAACATGCAACTTAGTTTTACTTTTCGCAGAATACTTATTCAAATCAATTTTACATGTTTAACTTTTGTCACTTGTTTCTGTATGTAGTAACAGAAAAAAAACAAATAAAAGTACTAAGCTGCAACATCTTTCCTCCAAATCATATCACCAAATTACAAGGCAACTTAAATTTTTCAAAATATTCTCTAAAGAAGGAGCAATCTGCGGAGAAAAAATTGGGAGAAATTCATTTTTCCTATTGATAGAAGTACTATTTGGAAAAGAAGTAAAAAGAAACACAAATCAACTTCAGCGTGGTCTTAACCTACAAAACAAACCTCTAGTGAGGAAAGAATAAAATCGTGAAAATCCGATGGAAGGAAAGAAAGAAACTTGAAGAGTCTTCTCCAAGATATTGAGTCAAAAAAGTAGATGAAATAAAAGAAAAAAAAGACAGATTTAGGTTAGATAAAATATCGATCCACAAATGTGCGGTGAGCAGTAGAATCGAACTCCGATAAATTCAAGACTTTCTACATTGCGGGAGTTTCAGATATTAGTTAGCAAAATTGTCAATTCTGCTGTAGGGAAAAGATGTGGCTTTTTAAAGTTTATTTGTCAGGGTAAATATAGATAAAATAAGAATATATTTTGGTGACTAAGAAATCTGTAGATGTAAGATTTATTTTCTAATACATATGAATGAAAGAACTCAGGGTCTGTGGATGTAGTTGTATCCGTAAGGATTCTGGAATGTATCACTATTCCATTTTCGTTTATTGACGAAAGACTTGTAATTTGGAAGAAGATACATATTTGTGAAAAAGAACAACACATTCACTACACAAAAATGCTACTCTGACAATACGAAAAATAGAGCATGGAGCTCAGGATGGACAAAAAAATAAATTCTTTCAATACATTTTTACAAATGTAAGAAGCTTCTAGAATGCTCTAAAGCATGGTTCCCGAACTTTTGACATGTGTACTCCTTCTATAATCTTCGTAACGCTGAGTACCCCTCACTAAAAAAATGATACCTTTTAATAACAATCAAAATATATTTAATTTTTTGTGACACAAGAAATAAATAGAAAAGAGAAATACATTTCTTATAATAAAATAAAAATAAAAGTTATTTTATAAATAACTTTTATTTGGATTAATGAGAATGTTGAAATTGCTTGTACTGAGATGACAGGTCATCATAATTTGGTTCCCTGCTTGTTAATTTTAATCTGAGATGTGGTTCCACGTCCAATAGTACATTCCATTATTAAACTTAATCCTCAATTGCTGAAAAAGCAGCTTCACTTAGACATGAAGTTGGGAAAGGCGAGATATATTTCAGAACTTTTTCTGCTTAAACCGGATACACATGTTGCATTTGTACTTAGAATGTTGTTAAAGTACACTCCTTATACTTATTTTTCAAGAATTGGGCCATGGGTTGCTTAGGAGTTAGAGTATCGGACTACAGACCGGAGGGTTTGGGTTCGATGCCACCAAATACCATCCGAGTCAGCACGACGAGCATGCTCGTTAAATCAGTGGGTTCGAAAGTCTTGTGGGCGGTTGCAGCAGCAACTACGAGTGCAAGAGAATATTTTCCTCCCCTCCAGCTCATGTCCAAACAGTGATGGAGATAAGTGGCGTCGCCATCTATCGTGTATAAGTCCAATCTGTGTCTCAGGCACTGGCAACTTTTCTTCCATCCCTTCGGTAAGAACACACCAACATCAACATTTAAAAAAAACGAATATAAGACGTACGGACATAAAACTTTTTATGTTCGTACCTCTTTTCAAACGGTTAACGATTTTGTGTGTGTGTGTACACACACACAATATATATATATATATATATATATATATATATATATATATAAATATATATATAAATATATGTATATATATAAATATATATAATATAAATATATAAATATATATATAAATATATATATATAAATATATAAATATATATATATATATATATATATATATATATATATATATATATATATATATATATATATATATATATAAATATATATGTATACACTGGTGTGCAAAAATTAAGGACGAAGTCGAAAAATTAGCATATCAGCTGAACGAAGAGGCAGAGCGGACAGAAAGATCAATCAGGAGATTAAGTAAGGTGATGTACGGTAGCACATGCGCCGATATGCAGGTAGACATAATGGGGGAGTCTCTGAGTAGTATAAAGCATGTTGTCGGTGTAAGATCAGTATTTCTGGCAAAGAGATTGCACGCCATATAGCAGTTAAAATCACACCGAGTTGCTGCCTCAGCGAGAAATGGCGAATAATCAATCTGTTAGACGACATCTGGATGCTTTTACCCGAGGTCAAATCATTGGGAAGTTGGAGGAAGGCCGCAGTGTGACAAGTGTGGCTGCAGAGTTCGGATATGCTCACAGCATCGTTTCACGACTTTGGAGACAATTTCAAACTACAGGAACAGCTATCCGGGGGTTCAGTAGTGGTCGTCCACGAGGAACCACACCAGCAGATGACCGGTACATTGTCTTACAGGCCAGAAGAAACAGGCGGTAGACAGCGGGAGAAATCGCTAGACACACGACACAGGCGACTGGACGACTGATATCGCGTTTTACCGTGGCCAGAAGACTTCACGGTGGTGGTCTGTTTGCACGACGCCCTGTACGGTGTGTACCTTTAACGCCTGCCCATCGGAGAAGGCGTTCTCTGTGGTGCCGGGAACACCGGAATTGGAGAGACAATGAATGGGGACGAGTACTCTTTACAGATGAGAGTAGATTCAGTTTGAGTAGCGATTCTCATCGCATACTCATCTGGAGAGAGCGGGGATTGTCGCAATCATCCCTCGAACATCATTGAAAGGGACAGGTATGGAGGTCGCGGTGTTCTCGTTTGGGGAGGCATCATGCTTGGCAGTCGTACAGACCTTCACATCTTCGACGCAGGTTCAGTCAACGGGACACGTTATTGTAACGAGATTCTTCTTCCATATGTGTGTCTTTTTAGTGGCGCTATGGGTTTGCAGTTCCTTTTCACGGACGACAATACACCATGTCATCGCACAGTAGCTGCCGAACAGCTCTTAGAGAGGGAGGGTATTGAACATATGGATTGGCCGGCACGATCTCCGGATCTCAATTCCATCGGGCATGTATGGGATTTTCTAGGCAGACGCTTGGCAGCTGGTACCTTACTACCAGTAACGATTCGGGAGCTTCGATTGGCGCTGCTAGATGAATGGGCAGCAATGCCTTAACAACACATTGACACCCTCGTTCTCAGCATGGGCAAACGCTGTGAAACCTGCCTAGCAGTCAGGGGAGATCATATCCCCCACTAAAGACCTGATGTTTCTTGCTGGACACCCATCACAGGGATGTTTCGGCCTTCAGTCGCATTGCGCTCCATGCTACTTTTTCAATCAAGCTTCTTTTTATCCCTCTGATTTCTCTTTTAGTAAGAGTTGCTTACATTACACATGTCCTTACGTATTGGGGATCTTACGGTATTAAATGTTTTGATTTGGAAAGCTTTTGTACAAAGTTATATTGAAAAAACCGTCTCGTCCTTAGTTTTTGCACACCAGTATATATATATATATATATATATATATATATATATATATATATATATATATATATATATATATATATATATATATATATATATATATATATATATATATATATATATATATATATATATATATATATATATATATATATATATATATTTACATTGCAGCGGGGCGGAAATAAAATCAGCTTTTTTTGTATTATATTTCCGTTTTCAGTTCTTCTGAAGCAACAAATTGCCCCTTGTCTCACCAATCTCTGTTTTTAGCGAATATTTTCAAGATTCTAAATTTCTGCCTGAAAAAGAAATTTCGTGTCTTTACCACAAGGCAAATCCCGTCTAAGAAGCTTTTCAGTACCATGGAGAAACTAGTATATGCCTTAAAAATGCTACTAATAATGATATCACTATAAGATTGAAAAATATGTTTAAATTAAAGAGATAAGAAAATATCAGTGCCCGTACAGCGTACGGGTGAACCAGCTGTGACTAACTTTCAGCAGCCCGTACGGTGTACGGATAAACCAGTTAAGGGGTTAAAAAATATGATAAGTAATAATTGATTTTTTGGAATAACTTTTTTTCCAAAGTGAAGAATATTAATTTAGAGATATTAAAATAATTGCTGCCATCAGTAGTAAATTCTTAAAACAGTTTTTTTTCACTGAAAATTAGTTGGAACACTTAATGATTAGTTATTGAAATAAAAAATAATATTTATGTGGAAAGTAAGGTGAAATAGCTATAAAAACATTCCCTCACACAAAAATCACAAATTTTTGTGCAGAATCACTTAATTTATACCCAAATCATTTTAATTGTAAAAAATAACATTAAACAGCTAGAAAAAATTTGGATTTAAAGCGGATCTAAATATCTATAATCAGAGTTGATAACAATTCAAATCTATTTAGAAGGATTAAATAAAACATGAAGCAAAATTTTTTTACTCAAAAAGATTTGATCTAGTTTGTATATTAACTATAAAAATACATTCTGATAAACCGCGCAAAAAAATACGTCGTTCATTATTTAAAAACAGAAATTAAAAAAAAATAATGTTTGATTTAAAAAAATGCCCAGGAAGACGTGGATTTGGTAATAAGACGTTTCAGTTCAACAAACAGAATAGGCGAAGGGCATAATGTTACTTAAATACAACACAAATTAAAATAAAAAGACAATTGTGAATTACGAATTTTTCTATCATGGAAACCAAAATACTTTATCCATTTTGAACATTTTTAATAAAAATACTAAAAGTGATTAGCTATTAACTCAATTTGCCTCCAAAATCAACTCACAAACTCAGCTAGAATGAATCTTACCTTTTAAAAATGTATCGATTAATCTTTCACAATATAAATCACCCGATTAAAGCCCAACCATTACAAAACATCAATCTTCCAGGTTCAAAAATAAACCTTTGCATAAAGCTGCGCACCATTTTCTTTCAAATATTGTTACCAAAGCAAAATATGCATAATTCATCTCAAAACTCACACCAACAAAATTCCTCCTATCAAAAAATGCAAACAAAAAATATCTTAAAGAAATTGCACATTTACTTAAACGACTTTACATAAAAGAAAGCTATATCAAACCAAAAACTTCCCAAAGACTTTTAATCACTAAGAAAAAACGAATAAGGGGCCAATAAAAATCCAGAATGGAGGAAGAAAAAAAAGTCGCCAAGTAGCCAGAAGCCCACTTCCTCAGGAATCATTTTCTCACTTAATCTTATAGGTGAGAGGCATAATCTGTCAAGGTAAAAGCATGGCTCCCTAGGGTCCCTGGATAATGCTTAGGACATTATCTACCGAATGTACCCTAGGACTGAGGCTGTCCATTATTCCAGTTGGCTAGTCATTTTGCACAATCCTTTGTCATACTCGAGGCATGCAGGATAACTAATGGGAGAGCCATCAGAATCAAGTGTGAGCTCACAGCCAGCTTCTTTGTTCTGAAGGAAGCTGCGTGAATTAGAAGAGAGATAATTTCTGGAGTCAATCATAATTTCGGGAGAGAGGTGATCGATTTTGGGTGTTGTGGGAGCTGTTTGGGGGGTTTCGATTAAATTTTAATAGCTGTGTGGGATGTAGAATCAGAAAAAGGGACCTGGAATCCGGATTAAATTTAATGGATTGTACTGTAGAGGAATCAAAGAACTAGGGAAAATGTTAACTATTTTCATTAAAGCAAGCAAACGTTTTAAAAAATATTTTGTTCTTTTTCGATAAATATTGTACATGTTTAATAATTCTATTGTTTGGTTTAATTAAATTTCAACAATAGAAGTATGGCTTCATTTTTCTAATTTCGAAAGGCTTTCAGGTGCTTCGATATTTTCACATTTTAATCAAGCATATTCTCAGGAGACAGGTTAAAAATATTTGTGCAGATTGATTCATCAGTCACGTCTTTTAAATGTAATGAATACACACAAACACACAAACTCAAACACACACGCACGCATGCACACACGCACACACGCACGCACGCACGCACACACGCACGCACTCAAGCACATACACACGCACTCAAGCACACACACATATACATATTCACATATACACACACACACACACACACATATATATATATATATATAATCCCCTCTTGTATTCTTTAAAATGACGTTTAATTCTTTGGTCTAATACTTGCGTCTAATTATTTTAACTTGTCTGCCTGAACCGTTGCAATTTTAATCGTAATCAAATTCTAACATTGCATTAGAAACTCGCTCCCGCCAAATTATGACCAATCGTGGTTTCTGTTAGCAATGAGTCCCGCGACCTTCACAGCCTGTATAAAAAGCAAGAATTATTTTTTCTTTTTCCTCTTTGTCTTTTGTGGACGTCTAAAATGTGTGTAAATAGCTGCAGCTACTTTATCTTTTGTGTTTTATGCGTTAGCATGCTTATTGTGATGTCGTAACGCTACTGATATTTAATGGATAAATACAGAAGAGTTAAATTTGCAAATGACTGCCTTGTCAATATAAACAAATATGAAATCATCAACAGTCACAAATATTCCTCATTAAAAGGCTAATCATCCCGCGCCAGAATTACGACATATATATATATATATATATATATATATATATATATATATATATATATATATCTGCATATGTTAATTTATATATAAATAACAAATAACAAACGTACTATGCTGTTTCCTAAGTTTTTCTTTTGCAATAATTTGCACGAAATAATTCTAAAAAATTAAGTTCATTACTAACAAAAGCGGGTGAACATAGTGATATAAATTTCTGTTTGAATTTATCAAGCATTTTAAGTATATTGTATTATTTATTTATTGTTTGTTTTTTCTTAGTATATAATTCAAATAATGTTATTGTTTTTACTTTCGCATTCCAAATTTATTTATTTAAAAATAAATATTTTTTCTTAAATGACTTTTCTTGTATTTACTTCAAATTCAAAATAGTTTAACATTTGCTTCAATTTAAGTCCCATTTCAATACTTGCACCTTTAATGGAATATTATTCTTGTGTTTAAGTCAGTTTCTTCTCAAACTTTCAATACTTGCGACCCAATATTCAATCATAATTTCCATCGCGCCCCCCGTCCAATAACAATATATTGAATTCAATACTATACTTTGACGCTATATCTGCTCTCGGCATATATGAATGTCTTGCTCAGTCAAAGTGTTAATTTCCCCTGATGTACACTGGCCTCAAAAAGTTAAGGTACAACCGGGTTTTTGTGTCTAATTTGCAAATGAATGAATGTAGAAACAAAAAATTTGGAGGATATGTGCATTAAATAGTTTTTTATTGAATGCGTCATAGAAATTTGTATAAGTGTATTGCAAAAACGATTTATAACAAAAAAAGCAATCTCTGCGGAAAAGTCCATTCTTGGAGAAAACAGAACATCACAGTGTTATGTGGTAAAATGGCATAAAAACAATACAAAAATGGGTTCTAATAAGGAATGTGTCCACCCCTAACTTGAATGCATTGGCGGCATCGATTTCCCATGCTGTTTATTAAGTTGTCGGACACCGGAATAGGAAGCGAAGACCAGACACAGAGTAAGCCTTGTTTCAGCTCATGTAACGACCTTGGAGGAGGATTTAAAGCAGCAACCTCTGCCAAGATAGTCCCAAAGATGTTCTATCGGATTCAGGTCTGGAGATCGAGCTGGCCATTCCATTCGTTCCAAACCGTGATCCTCCAGATACTCCTCAACAATCCGAGCTCAGTGAAGTCGTGCATTATCATCCATCAGAATGAAGTCGTTACCAATAGCAGCAGCATATGGGCGGACATATGGATCAAGGATCTCATCCCGATATCTAAGACCAGTTACGGTTCCTCCATGGAACACATGCAGGTCAGTGTGGCCACCGAGCGAGATCCCTGCCCAAACCAGGATTCCACCACCTCTATAACTGTGTCTTTCAACAGTGTTGGATTGATGGTATCTAGTGCGCTGTTCCCTCCAGATCAGTAGACGCCCTGAATCACTCTCCATTGTAAATCTGGACTCGTCTGTGAACAGCACAGAAGTCCATTGTTGCTGCGTCCAAGAAACATGTTCTCTTGCCCAGCATAAGCGGTTCCTTCGCTGTCGTCCGTTGAGGGGAACGCACACAACTGGTCTTCTTGCATACAGACCTGCATTGTGAAGACGATTTCGCACCGTAGTAGCGGAGATTCTTCTTCCTGATGCTTGAAAGTGGTCTGCAACGAGCTGCGGCACAGTAGTGGTTCTTCTCCTTTGTGCCGAAAGAGCTAGAAAATGGTCTTCTGCAGGTGTTGTAGCTCGTGGTCGGCCTGGAACAGGTCTTCTGGACACATAATCTTCGGATTGGTATTGATCCCAAAGTCGCTGAACAACACTACGAGACACATTGAGACGTCTAGCAACATCAGCCTGCGACAATCCCATTTCCATCCATCCAACTGCCCGCCACCTTAACGAATTGGGTAAACGACATCTCTGAGACATTTTCTAAACTCTATTGACTATTGTCACCGAAACTGCCAACAACTGTTGAAAATCAACACAACTTACACACAGAAGTACGAAAGCTTGATATTTGCATATTTTTCTCTCACTCATAAATATACGTTCTTTTCTATAAAATAAAAGTGGTAGCAATCGTTTTTGCATTAATGTTTTTAAAGTTCGTTATTATCATTCATGTAAACTATGCATTTTATTGTTACTGCCATTTTTTTTATGGTGAGCTTCGAAAAACATGTTGTACCTTAATATTTTGAGGCCAGTGTATATAGACGTCTTTCCAAAGTATGATCTTTTCTGTGCAATGCTTTCCATAAAATTAATCCAAATGCTTTAGAATGGAATAAAAGAACCGTGACAATGTTAGAAAAGGATTTACTTGCTTCAGAAGATTTATTCATTTTTATTCTCCTTTATTACCCGTTCCTCCAATATATCGTTTACGTGGAAGGTTGCAATCGGGAGCGAATAGCGTACTTTTTTATCGGCAGTTAAATGATTAATTATAAACCGTACAAAATATCAAGATAAGTGTTAATTTTGTATGCGTATGATTTTATACATGACAAGCCTATGGGGTTACTGGTCATTTTTAAACTTCTTAACTTACTATAGTTAAATTAATTATACAATATATTATGCAGCACTAATACATTTATAAGTGTATTACATCAGTGTAAATGTGTAGTTTATTTTTTTATTATGTCAGAATGTATTTTGTTTATTTACTTTCAGTAAATTAATAATTTTTTTAAATAATCTTTTGTTTTTACTTTTCAATATGCTCGCGCCCCCCTTACAAAGTTATCACGCCCCCTGGGGTGCTCGTCCTACAGTTTGAGAAACGCTGGTTTAAGTTCTTTCCGTGTATTTTCTTAAAATTTAATGTGCAGTTATAATAACCAAAATTGATTAGTGTTTCGTTATATATAAATATATAACATATTGGTGTACACACACATATTGGCAAGCCAGACCATGTTGCTTTCTTGTTGAGTAGTTATTCCTTTTTTGTTTAAGAAAATGTTCAATATAAGTTTAATTAAACAGGTTTAATACTTTAATTTCAACCTGATCGAAAATGGGGCAGTTTATTGTTTATCAAAAGAAAAACAAACTTGCGTGCCATTTTTTTTCTTTCATCTCTCTCCTTTCAGTGCACATTCAGAGTTGAAACGGAGAAACTAATTGTGTGAATTTATTACACAAATGAATCAGTTGCTTATCTTTATTTTAAATGACAGATAAAAAACCCTTGAAATTTGTTACCACCTGAATTCTATTACTACAGATGATGCCTTAGATATTATTTGAAATCAAGTCATGTTTTTAAGATGATTGATTCGTATTCAGGTGAATTGATAAATACAATGAAATACGCTTAACGCGAAAATGCTTAAAATGAAATATCGGTTTACACGAAATAATGCCGCGTTCACATCAAAAGAGTTTTTTTTCATGCATTTTTTCTGTTAACGCGAAACGAAAATCACTTAACGCGAGAATGTTTCTCTTCTGGGAATGAACAAAATACGGAAAACAGCAGCCGGATTGGACTGTCCTAGTGCATCATCCGAAGAGTTCGTTGAAGTACGTGATGGAAATGTGTGTAAAGCCTTAATTATGCCAGGCAAAGACATTTTGAGTTTGTTCAAAGCTCAAAAAATAACATTGATGCATATTCCGACAGCAGAAATGAAATAAATAATGCAGTTCCTGTTCCACGTCATCCAAAATGAGGAGCATTATGAAAAGTATGTTCAGTCATTTAGAAACACATTCATGTTATGCAATGTGGAGCAAGATGAGTAAAATAATGTCACTCAATACATTTATTTACTCTTTCCTCAGAATACTTACATTATTTTTAAACTCATACCCCATGGCAAAATTATGCATTTGTTTTCAGTAGCGAGAGATAACCTAAAAATACATTACCGTAAACTAAATAAGACATTGGACACAATAAATTATATAAGCATATAACATATAGATATTAACTAGTACAATGAAGAAAATATTTGAATTAAAATGACACTGGTCTTGCAAATTATTTTTAAGGAACTACCTGACGTAACATAAAAGATATGTTCCTAGAAATACATTACATTTAAATGAATTTGTTTAATATCTACGAACGTTACTTCAAGAAATACTCCATACTCACATGCTAAAAGCTGAAGCAAAGAAGAGTACTAGACGATGGAAGTAATAGAATTTAATAGTTGAGGAAGGACAAATCTTCTTTCATGTAAGCTGATAGGGCAATCTTATTAAGCGAAAATATTGTCACGATGGAGCCTGATGAAGAAAATTGTGAAAGACAATGTTATTGAGTTTGTTTAAAGATAATTACTCTTAATAGGATTGTGCCTCATTTCAAAAGGATTATGTTCCGAGATACGTGTACTTATTTTCTGCGAGACGTAAAAAAAAAGAGTAAATTCCACTGAGGAATAAAATATTTCTCTTTTTATTTTACTCTATAATGTCAAGACTTTCCAGAAATAAGAACAAAAATTTTATGATATTCTTTCGAAATATTCTGGAAGATTTGAATTTTAACAAAAAACAGTAGAAAAATAACAAATCTGCTCAAGCTTTGATTTTGAAGATTTTTAAATGTTATTACAGCCAATTATTTCAGTATTAATGCAAAGTTTCAAAAAGAAAAATCTTTAGTAAACAAGTCTTATACCATGTTTTAAAAAAAGTTAAATGTATCATATATGCAAACATATACTTATGTAAAGATGTGGAAGGAAGAGAATATATATATATATATATATATATATGTCAGGTTTGAAAAGTTTAGGTTCAAAATTAAGGAAGTAATAAATGAAAATAGAGCGAACTCTTTACCATCGCGTAAGGATTTATGAGTAAACAAGCCTGTTAAAAGGAGCAACGAGCGCTGACGAAGGCGAACGCATACTAAGGAAGGACTTGGCTGGTGTCTCCTCGCTGCGATGTTGTATTTGGTAACGCCCGGTTGCGCGGCAAAAAGGTCCGCCATGTTAGATCATATATGATGAAAGCGTAATAAAGGAATATTGTGAAGATGATGCCCTCTGTATTTTACCAGCAGGCCTGGGGCCTGTCAAGAGTCGGTAGGATGATTTAAAGTACCGAAAAATACGCGAGGAAACCAATGGAATGAACTTCAACAATTTTTTTTTTCGAACGAGCGACTGCATTGAAAACGATACTACCATGGAAGACGACTCTTTCCGGCAGGAGTCACCAGTCAACACATCCAGGGAAACTTTCTTTTTTCCTGAATTTGATCTTAATAAGTTTAGTAGTTTGAAGAGTTTTCTTGAATGTTTTGATAAACAATGTTTGGAATATCAAAAAGACGAGCAATGGAAGAAGCAAAATATTCCTAGATATCTCACGGGAGTTTATCTTAAATTTTGGTACGAAAACCATTTATTTGAAAAGTCTTACGAAGAAAGTAAACAACTATTAATGACGGTGTTCGATGCGACGAAACAAGAAGATATTCGAAAATTTCAAGACCTAACATTAAACGACACTAAAGAATTAATTTCCTTTTTTACGGAAAAACTTTCGTTGGGGAAGAAACTAAATTATGATGACAGTTCAATTGTGGAACATATGACATTATCGAGTCCCACGCACTATCAAAAGTTCCTAGTTATCAAGAAGATTTCGACACCCTGCGAATGGATCTCAACCATGCGACAATTAATCGCAGTAACACCGGACAGCGCAGACCGAAAACCGGTAGATACTGGAAGTTATACCCGATGGAATCACGCATACGGTAGTGTACACAGAGGAACTGATGCACAGAATCGATTTCAGTCAAGAGGAAATCATGGACAGCCACATCAATCGCACATGATGAGTTTCAGTGGGAGACAACAGAATCGACATAATCTGTACTCGCCCAAAATAATATTGAAAAATATTTATATCAATATCAAAATTGAAAAATATTTGATCAAAATAAATGATTTTTTTTTTTTATGTTATCTTAATTATAAAATGTTTTTGTTGTACACGCACATTCATTTTCTTGTGTAGGTAGACATGCAATTTTTTTGTAGATAGATGTAATATGTATGAATATTCGATAGTTTATATAAAAGGTAAATTAAATGTTGAAGCAGACATGTTGTCGAGGAACCCTGTATGCCATTATATATCACCCATTTGTCATTTTTTAAATACTGATGAAATTATTAAATACCAAAATTCAGAGAACATTAATGATCCAAAATATATAAAAATTAATGATGTATTAACAGTTAAGAAAAAGAATTTAATTAAAATTGTAGTACTGTTATCTTTGAGAGAAAAATTAATTACAACTGCACATGAACAATTTGGTCACCCAGGTGTAAAAGATGTTAAAATTAATTTCTCCAATTTACTACTGGAAAGACATTATATTAGACATTTCAAATTTTGTTAAATGTTGTGAAACATGTCAATTGAATAAAAAGTCTACACAAAAAAGTATGGATTATTGCAAGAAGTTCCTGTAGCAGAAGAACCATTTGAAATGATTTCACTAGACACTGTAGGAGGATTTAATTATCATAATTCACAAAAGAAATACCTGCATATTGTTCTGGATCATGCTACCAGATATGCTTGGACATTTCCATCCAAAAGTGTCACTTCTGAAACTTATACAAATTGCTTAAAACAATTTTTTCAATTCAATGCCCAAAACAACTTTTAAGTGATAGAAATGCTGCATTCACTTCATCTAAATTTAAGAAATTCTTAAAACATCATAATATTAGACAATTACTAACTTCAGCAAATAGACCACAATGCAATGGAAAGAATGAAAGAGTTAATCAGACATTAGTAGCAAAAATTAAGATGTAAAGTTAATTCAACTACAAAAACTCCTTGGACAAAATTATTAGAACAAGTTACATATGAATACAATAACTCGCCACATGATGTTACTGGCTTTCCACCTGCATATTTAATGTTTGGAACTTTGCCATATGATTCGCCATTACCTAATCAAGTAAAATTAAACTATCCACCTATACAACAAGCTAGACAAATTGCAGTAAACAGAACAATTAAGCATCATAAGATAAATAAACAAAGGTATGATAGACATTATGTTGATGCAAAATTTAAAGTTGGAGATTTAGTCTTATATCAAAATTTCTCATACCCTAATTCAAGTAAACTTCAATCTCCTTATAATGGTCCTTTTAAAGTTGTCAGGAAACTCTCAAATGTTACTTATGAAATAGATAAACCAAATCAATATACAGGAAAATTAACAGATATTGTTCATTCTACAAGATTAAAACCATTTCATTCAAAATCCAATTTCCAATTATGCTAAATTCTTATTTATATTTGTTATAGAGTTTGTTTTCTCAAACTTTGGGGGGGGAAGAAGAAGTGCATTGTAATTTTAAAAGAAGTGCATTGTTATTAAAATAATAATAATAAAAGTTGTGTTTAAAATTTGAATTTAAGACTTGTTTACATTATGAAAATCAAAATTTAATGTAATTGAATTTGTATTGTATCTTTATTCATAATGAACACATTATTGAAGACTATTTAAAAAAAAAAAAAAAATAACTGAATTATGGACTGTATGAAAACATTGTGATGAGGTCATTTTACGATACATTGTGTTAGAGTAATTTCATTGTGATTATTTGTGATCAGAGTATATTCTGAAAGTTAAAATATAGTATGTGATGTTATGAAGATTTTATTATGGTTGTATGTTTTTGAAATGAGTTGATTGAGTAGAGATTCTAATAATAAACAAAAGAACTGTGTGATAAACAATAATTGGATGATGAACATTGAACTATGATTTTTCCAAGACAGGACTGTGAAACATTACATTACATTGATTGAACTTTTACCTGTACTTGATATATCTGAAATACCCTTATTTTTCTTTGCATTTTATATTTCTAGTGATATTTTGATATAATGTTGATGTCGTGTTTATTTTGATAAATTTCTGTGTTATAGTTATGTAATCTTTTCTTTTTTGGGAGCTCCTAAAATCATGTTGCTGTAGTTACTCCATATATGTTTTTTTATGTATTTACTTTACCATTATTCCTAAAATCATGTTGCTGTTAGTTACTCTCCATATATGTCCTTTTTATGTATTTACTTTACCATTATTCCTAAACTCATTTTGCTATTACTTATTTTATATCTATTCTTTGTATGTACTTACTTTACCATTATTCCTAAAATCATGTTATTTACTCTATACCTATTCTTTCTATGTATTTATGTACTCATTATATTCCAACATTCAATACCATTTTGAAGTACTTGTAACTTTTCAACATTTATCACTTTATTAACATTGTTTACTATTGGTGCACATTTAGTGAGAATTTCACTTGATCTTATGTTATGTTGTTTAGTACTACTATATTTTTGAATGTGAATTATCTTTCTTATGTTGTTTTTTATTAACCTCATTATTATTATAGTCATAGTGGAAGTATTAGATGTGATATTTTTCAGAAAACAATTCTATGTAACACAAAGTTTTATACCAAATTTTTGATACTTTGTTATTCATTATTGCTATTTTTTTTGTACATGTCAGGATTCACCAGCCCACTCTTTTACACAATTATTATATCTTCTAGATTTTATTTCATTTGGGGAATTTGATATAATTGAAATATAATTTTTTCCCCGGGGACTTGCCAGTCAGAATTGGCCAATCTGGCTGTGCCAGACTTCAGCGGAGGGGGAAATTTGTCAGGTTTGAAAAGTTTAGGTTCAAAATTAAGGAAGTAATAAATGAAAATAGAGCGAACTCTTTACCATCGCGTAAGGATTTATGAGTAAACAAGCCTGTTAAAAGGAGCAACGAGCGCTGACGAAGGCGAACGCATACTAAGGAAGGACTTGGCTGGTGTCTCCTCGCTGCGATGTTGTATTTGGTAACGCCCGGTTGCGCGGCAAAAGGTCCGCCATGTTAGATCATATATGATGAAAGCGTAATAAAGGAATATTGTGAAGATGATGCCCTCTGTATTTTACCAGCAGGCCTGGGGCCTGTCATATATATATATATATATATATATAGTATAATAAAATAAAAAGTGAAAAAATTCTAAAACCTACACAAGTCATAAGACACAACAGATGTAGATACAAAAAAGTCTTTGGACTAAACTGGAGACCTATTCTGATTTATAAAGCTGTCGCTGAATTAGGACAGCTATTTAGAGTTAGCAATGCTTTATGGATCCAAACTTCCCCTCATTTATACACATTCTTTCAGTTTTGCTTGTTGAGTGTTCATCTCTACTAATTTCGACTATATATATCATTTAGATGGATCATTATTTCGATGGTAGGTATTATATGGCTGGTATTGATGAGACAGTCTAGTTGACAGACAATCCTCTTTATTTAAGGTATCCGACTACGTTCGGAACTTTGATTTTGAAAACCGCATAAATGGATAATTTCCATGATATTTAGTGTCACTTAGATTAGAATATATACATAAAATTGTTTGGAAGACATTTTGACAAAAACATTTTATTTAAATATAATATTTTGATAAAAAATTAACTTAGAATAATCTTTTTTCCAAATGTTCTCCTTTTGTGAAAAATGCTTCGATTAGAATAATATTTTGACTGTATATAGCTCAGACCTCAGTTCAGAGGCTCAGCTAGAATTTTTGAATTATATAACTTAGAAGTGGGTGTATTCATATTTTACGACAACAGAGGGGAGCAATTTTAAGAAAAAAACGTGAACAAATATTTCAATTGGTGGTAACTCGGAAAACAATATGAATTTTTCAAAAATTCTAGTTGAGCCTCGGTAGAGAGGTCTGAGCTATATACAGGCAAAATATTATTATAATAGAACCAATTTTCACAAAAGGAGAACATTTGGAAAAAAATATTATTCTAAGTTATTTTTTTGCAAAAATATTATATTGAATAAATTTTTTTTGTCAAAATGTCCTTAAAACAATTTTATGCATGTATTCTAATCTGAGTGACACTAAATATCATGAAAAATTATCCATTTATGCGCTTTTTTAAATTCACGGTTCCAAACGTTGTCTGATACCTTAATACTTAGACATTTGAACAAAATAAAGAAAATCACTAAACAACACTAAGCACAAAAAAGACATACACAAGCTGCAACTGATTAGGACATGATGAATATTAAAAAAAGGGTGTTCCAGTGTTCAGGGATTTTATATAAAGAGGCTAAACGGAAGTTCCTACCTCACATGACTTCCATGAATGAAGGCTATGATTGGTGGAAAGACATTCTTAGATTATGCTTATGTAACATTATTTTAAATAAGCTGAGGTTTTAATTTTTAAGATATACGGTTAAGATTATCCGGTTATACAGATAATCTAGTTAATTATATTTACGTGCGAGTCCTGAAGGTCAGGACTTTCACAAATTTAAAAGTTGTTCAGATGTAATCTAAACATATATATATATATATATATATATATATATATATATATATATATATATATATATATATATATATATATATATATATATATATAATTATTACACACACACACACACACACATATATATATATATATATATATTCATTTGCTTGAAATTGTCAACATAAACTATCCTATACAATACTGACTTCCCCTAATGTCAAAAACATCATAATCCCATACTCAGTACATATTTAGAGAAAAAGAAGGCCTATGATCTATATTGATTTTATAAATTTGTGAAATTGACGTACATACACATGCATTATATTTTATTAAACTGAATCATATTTTCATAGCATTCCATAAATGTACAGTTTTTATTTTGCAAGTAAAATTAGATATCCTGTAATCCACTTAACATAGAAAAAATATGAAGATCACATATAATTAAAGAATTACCTTTTTTCCAAAATAAAAAATGGATAGTTAAATAAATTAATTTGAATTCGAGGCGATAGCTGAGTGAAAATAAATTTTAAGGTCTGTTTTATGCTTCAAATTGGTTTTAAGGTCAGGTGACGTTTTACAAAACAGTAAGTAAACTACCTGAAATAGATATATATTCTCTTTATTTTTCCTTTTTTTTGCTTTCAAAAATATTGAAATTGTAATTTATAAATATGACACGTTCGATTTTTCATATTTTAAAAGACTATTTATAGGATTTATGCTGTCTTTCAGTAACATAAATAGAATTCAAGTATTTAATCGCATGTTAGCAAATTATTCCGATTTAGTTACAAAATATTTGCAGTTCCAATCTTTCGTTTAGTATTATCACATCTGAATATTATCTGAAAATTACCCAATGATTCATTATTTAGGCAATTTGTCCCCATGACTCTCTCTAAAACTGAAACCAAACAAACCCCAGACGTCTACCCCAAACTATTTCCATATTTTATCAACTCTTTAAGACTGACCCATGTTCCCTGGGGCATTTTTAACTTCTAAAACATTCTAATACCACCAATTCCGTTGGGTGCCACAATTTTCTGGCTAGTTAGTTTCAGAGATCCTTTAACAACATCAATACGTTATTAAGTCATTAGATGCCTATAAAACCCTTTTCTTTTCCATACACACTGAATACTTAATGTAAGCTTGGGCTACGCACAGGAACCTATGGCCAGATTGCGTCCAGAAATCTAGCCCGTTCAAGATATCTGCACGTGACGGCACTTCTAAAGGGGATGCGATATAAAATGTGACGTCACATGTGGACAACATTTAATGCCTGATAAGGGCTAGGACTCGGTGCCCCACCCAACGACTCACCTCACGCAACCCTCACGTGGTTTGATTTGCAACCGCTTTCCCTCTGACTGGGGTAACAGCAACATGCACACAGGAAATGTGAAAGGCGCAATAATTTAGTTCCCTTTTATTTTAACCGTGTCTCACGCCAGAATATTTTTTTTTCTTTTCCCTAAAACGGGAATAATTATTTCTAAGTACCTGGTATAACCTGAGATCTACGAATTGCATTGCAATGAGCTGTTCTTGGAATGGGTTTTGAATTGGTAAATTTTGTAATGAGGGTTGCTCTCACTCTAAATATAAGTTGCATTTGATACGACTTTAAAAAGTGGTTTATAATAAGAGCATACAAATGGCATAAGCTAATATTTTTTTTGGACAGGAACTTATAAAAGTAGTCATTTCAATTCATAAATGATTTCAGTGATTTCCAAATATGTCTGGGGGCGTGAAAACTCTACAAGCGGAGTGCGAGCATATTGAAAAGTCGAAAGTAAAAGAATTAAAAAATTTGTTAATTTACTGAAACAAAACAAAATACATTCTGACAAAAAAAAATAAAATGCTCATTTACACTAATATATTACACGTATAAATGTACCAGTGCTATACATTGTATTTGATAATTTATTTAACAATATTAAAATAAAAACAAGTTAAGATAAGAACAAAATTAAGGTAAGAACAGTGACCCCATGGGATTGTCATATATACAATTATATACAAAAATTAGCACCTATCTTGATAGTTTTATGGTTTATAATTAATCCCTGAACTGCCGATTAAAAGTTACGTGATTCGCTTCCCTATGCCAACAGTTTTCCACGTTGGACCGCATATGTAATGTATTGGGGAGGAGGGGAGGTAAAATGAATAAATAAGCTAATCCTCAGAAATAAGTAAATGCTTTGCAAATCCTGTCAAGGCGGTTTTGTTGCATTCCAAAGTCTTCTAATTAATTTTATGGATGGCAGTGCACAGAAAATATCATATTTCAGAAAGACGCATATATAAGTCCGGGGAAATTAACGCTTTGACTGAGCGAGATGTTTATATGCGTTAGTGGCACTTCAGAGGTTAAAATCGTATCGTAATTTTAGCTTCATAGTATATTATTATTGAATTCAATATATTATTATTGTAAAGGGTGTTTTTTTAGAGGTATAGAACTTTAAATTGCAATAAAACAACGATGTATTATTCGATTGACATGAATTTTTTTTATTCGAAAGATAATCTTGTGGCATTACATTTTAAATATGATTTCTGGCATAGGACTGCCACGGCTGGCTTGGATGTAGTCCAATTTTCCATGACTTTTTCCAACATTTGTGGACGTAGATCGGCAATAACACGGCGAATGTTGTCTTCCAAATGGTCAAGCGTTTGTGGCTTATCCGCATAGACCAATGACTTTACATAGCCCCACAGAAAATTGTCTAGCGGTGTTAAATCACAAGATCTAGGAGGCCAATTCACAGGTCCAAAACGGGAAATTAGGCGGTCACCAAACGTGTCTTTCAATAAATCGATTGTGGCACGAGCTGTGTGACATGTTGCGCCGTCTTGTTGGAACCACAGCTCCTGGACATCGTGATTGTTCAATTCAGGAATGAAAAAGTTAGTAATCATGGCTCTATACCGATCACCATTGACTGTAACGTTGTGGCCTTCATCGTTTTTGAAGAAGGATTCCACCAGCCCATAAAGCGCACCAAACAGTCAGTTTTTCTGGATGTAACGGTGTTTCGACATACACTTGTGGATTAGCTTCACTCCAAATGCGGCAGTTTTGTTTGTTGACGTAGCCATTCAACTAGAAGTGCGCTTCATCGCTAAACAAAATTCGCTTATGAAAATCGGGAACAACGGCAATCTTGTTTTGGGCCTACTCGACGAATCTACGCCTTGCTTGATGATCATTTTGATGAATTGCCAAACCAAACTGAAAATAAATCACTTGACAGCTGTTAAATCGGTCGCCATCTTGGAAAGTAATACCAACTTAAACTTCCATACCTGAAAAAAAAACACTCTTTATGAAGGGGGTGCGTGACGAAAATTATGATTAAATATTGGGTCGCAAATATTGAAACTTTGGGAAGCACTGTTTTAAAGTGAATTTAGTGTATTCAAGATAAAATACTACTTTTTGATCAAAAACCTCAAACAATTACTGACGCACAAAGCCTAAATTTATTATAATTATATTAGTGATCCTCTCATTACAACTACATGCACGGTTATATGTGTGTGCTATCATGTGAATAACTATAAATGTTACGTAAGGCTAAACAATATACAATTGTTTTGAATTATAAATCGGTATTTTTACCGATTAATACACTTAAATTTAAATTATATTATGTACAAGTTATTACTTTCATTTATTCAAGATTATGTTCTATATTCTGTCAAGTCTATTCTTTATGTCTTGCAAAAAATGTCTACATTTCACATTTGCATTTAAATCTGAATTTAAATTGGAGTCCGAACTTTAATTATGTATTTTAGAAATAATTTTTGGAAAATAAATTTATAAATTATTTCAATTCGAAGCCATATATGTTATTTCAAATCCGAATCAGCTTTATTTGGATGAAAAGCATAATATAAATCAATTCAACACTTTTAAGCAAATCTATGATTCCGGAAATAAGTGTGAAATTCTTATCGAAATACATTCGTATATCTTTGAAAATTCATTTTTGTTTTCTTAGAATTTTCTCTGTTTTAGAATACCTTTAAGCCATCGAAAAACATATGCGACAACTAAAAATATTTATCAGGGAGCGGATTTTAAATTTGATAAATCCGGAAATTTAAAAATTACCTCCACGTATCTTCTACGATTTAGAGCATAGGGATGAAAAATACAGCTCTAAATAGATCATTCATTTCCTGCGATTTATAAAAAAACAAATTTTTCAATCAAATATTCAATGTTTCCATTCAATTACTTGTTCCTGTATTTCATAGTTTTATGGGTTTCATTCAAATGTTTTTTCACAAAATTCTATTAGGATTTTAAATTTTAGCTGATGTGAAATACGTTAATAACCGTATGTTTAGTTAAAAAAAATTATATATGTGTATATATATTTTTTAAAAAAACTATTACTATATAAGGTAACGTCATATTAATCAAACATGATGGGATATGCAATTCATTACTATTTCAATGGATTTAACAAAACATTAGAAATAACACTATCTGCAGTATGCATTAGAGGAAAAATGATTCAGTAGACTCATTTTGTTGTGCTTTTCCTTATAAAAGTCGCATTATGCCTGATGTAAGAATCAAGAAAGCTTTATTAACATCTTTAAAAACTGGACATAGAAAGTCGTTATATGCCAGTATAGTGATTTTCTGTTCGTCAATATTGCATTTCAACTTAATCGGCAGCCCCGTTAGAAATAAAAAAAAATATAGCAGCTTCTGTTCTTCGTGATTAGGTAACTGTCAGGAGAGAATAGGAGATTGTCAAGTCCATTGGGGCTCTACAGAAAGTCATGCAGATATCAACATATTTTAACCACAAACAACTTCAAAGACGCTTTGCGTTACATGCTCGTACAACCGTGTGAAGTACGCTTTGTCGGGAACTTGGCTCGTTTGCTGGTCAGCAAGAAATTGGACAGAGAGGTAGACGGATGGCTTTGTTTTCATTGCATGCTCGTACAACCATTTTGCTTTTATTTTAACACTAAACATCAATACAAATAGTCCAGTTCCTACCACACTTAACTCAACATGGTACAATCAAACTTACTGACACCACTTGTTATCCTTTCATGCAGATCTGCTAAATCAGGCGATAAAGGGGGTAGGAAAACCGGGTCTTAAGTAAAAGACCAAGTTTTCGGATAATACGCAAAGGATAACATGTGCTGTCATTAATGCTGATAATGCCATGCTAAGTAGAGGGGCAAGAACTGGTTTCACTCATAGAAAACCTGTAAAGTATATAAACAAAACTTGAATTGTTTTTGTATATTTTCGAATGATCTGTTTTGCTGTATTCGTCTTAATTACTATAGCGCTTCAAAACACCGAAAGGAATAATGAATAACCCTATATACGTATATGCGTGTGTGTTTATATATATATTTGTATGTGCACTTGGATTCGTGTGCTAATTTTATATCTCAATTTTCAAAGGAAATGTACATTTTTAAGGTATCCGAAGGCGTTCGAAACCTTGATTTTGCAAAATGTTCAAACGATTATTATTACTATTATTTAATATTTAATGTCACTTATATTAGGAAAACACATATAAAATTGTTTTAAGAGTATTACTAAACTAAAACAATGATTGAAATGCAATATTTGAAAAAAAATGAAGTTAAAATTATTTATTTTCATAACATTATCCTAAGAAAAATACTTCTATACTAATAATGATTTGCTAATATATAGCTATGACTTCTCCAGAGGCCTTAAACAAGGATTTATGAAAAATTCAAATTTTTTTCAGTGTACCAATAGAAATTCTTTTTTTTTTTTTTTTTTTTTTTTTTGAAAATTTAATATATCTCAATTTCTAAGTCATACATTTCAAAAATTCTGGTTCCGACCCTGTATAGAGGTCTGAGCAAGGCAAAATATTGTTATTATAAGAGCTTCTTCCATAACAGGAAAATGTTTTTAAAATAGTTAATTTTTAATTTTTTTTAAAGCATTGCACTTAAATAACGTTTTATTGTAATAATATTCTTAAAACAATTTTATACTTCTATTTACATCTAAGTGACACTTAACATTGACAAAAATATTCATTTGTATGCTTTTGCATAGTCACGGTTCCAAATGTAATCGGATATCTTAAAATTACGAATCATGTTTTTTTATTAACAAATATTCCTTTTTATTAGATTTACAAATATTTTTTTAAACATTATTCAAAGAAAATGAGAATCCACAGACTTTTGCCTTTTTTTTAAATGGATCCATTTCAATTTAAATGTTTTTGGCTTAGGAAATGGTAAAATACTCTTTTTTGCTGCAAATCTGAGTGTGTAGTATATTCCATAAAATAAAACTAGTCAGGCATGGAAAGCATTTATTTACAGATTTTCTGCCCAAATACATAAATACTGGTAAGAAAAATATGTTAGACTTTTTTTAAAAGAAAAAGAACAATATTGTTTATAAATACATCAAACTTTGAGAAATATTTATTTATTTATTTATTTTAAATAAGGGTTTATTTTTATGAGAGATCTGGAATCACGCGTGAATTCATTTTTCAAAGAGAAACAAAAATAAAAGAAAAAGCTTCAAATGCAATTCTGGAGACACTTAATATTCGACAGTAGAAACACTGAAAGATATTTTATTAAAAAATTCTAAGGCTTTCAAATAAAAATTTTATTAAACATGTCAAATAAAAATAATTCTTTCGTCCCCTTCTTTTGCTCTATTTATTTATTTATTTCACATTTTTATTTCTTTTGAGGAAAGACTTAAAAAGGCCCCGTTATTGTTTTTTGATTTTCCTCCTTTCAAAATACGAATAGTGAAAAACGTGTTTGTAATACAAAAGTTGAAATACTTTTTTTATTAGTTTTTTTTCTGCTTTGCTTTAAGTTGGTTCAAATGGTGGTAGCACTTACAAAAATGGAATATTAATTTTTTTCCCTACGGATCCATTTTTTAAACATGTTTTTACAATTCTTTAAGCCAATATAAAATGAATAAAGTTCTTAAACTTTGTATTCAAGAGACACTTTCAGCTTGATTTCATTTCTATTTGCGTGTAGGTGATGAATAACTTGAGTATATTCTTTTTCACACAAATTTGATTTTTTTTTTCATTTTCCATTGTCTTATTACGCTTAAAAAGTCTGTAATTGAATATAATACTGTTTTAAAATGCAGTTTGGGGTTAAAGCATTTGCACTTTTGTATTTTGTGTTATTTATTTTACATCAATGAAACTGCTTTGTTATATCGTTATATTTTCAGCTTTTATTTGCCATTTAAATGAAATATTCTCTTTTTTTACAATTTCTTTTTTACAGATTTTTCTTTTACTTATCACTCTTTTTTTATTGTTTTTGATGCATGCAATTTTGAATTAATTAATTCTATTTGAAAATCTATACAAAAGGAATATAAATTAAAATTTTATCAATTGTAAGTGAAATTTAATAATGTGGTACAAACACCCACAGTATCTCGTATTGCACGAATAGTAATTTCCCTGTATATTGAAATATAATTTGATTAATCCGAGTTCTTTTAAATAAAAGTGCATGAATATATTTATGCCGAAATTATTTGAACAAATATATTTTTATAACCACCTGGGTGGCGGGGTTGGTTTGGCGCTGGCTTTGTACACCTAACGTTACGGGTTCGAACCCTGCCTTAGTTGGTGGGTTATTATGATGTAGAAAATTGACAGCATCCATGTAGTATGATTATATGACATGTTACAGATAGGTCCTTAGTGTGCCTTTTTGACCTAAGTGCTCTCAGTAAAATTAAATTCCTAGTACGATTTCGCATCGTCAGAGATACGAAAATGGTGTCACACTGAAAAGTGATACCTGTTCCCTGGGAATGTGTACTAGGCCTGGAATGATAAAATACCAAACAGTTGCCAAATTTGAAATATATATATATATATATATATATATATATATTCGTATTTTGTGTAACGTTAAAATTTTTTTTTTAATTTTCATACACTTGCAACCATTTTACACATTAATTTTAAAAAATAATAATAAACTTAAAAGTATATGTAAATAAGTCTTTTAAGGGTTTGTTTTCATACATAGAAATTTAAAACTAATTACGTAATGCATTTTTTAAAAATTATAAAAATATAACATTCATATCATTAAATAAAATAATATATTTAATTTCATGGAAGAAAATCATTTGGTGAATAAATAGTAGTATTCAACAGAACTGTTTTTAAGGGTATCTTCGGCTAATGTTCATGAATATGGAGCATATTCGGAATATTTTTTTTCAGATGTAAAAGTACTCAAACATAAATATTATATATATTCTCGCTTCACTATTCTGCAGAGAATCAGTTATTTTTTGATGCTACTCATTTTTATCAGATTTGACACATTCTTTGTTTTTTTTCCCTTTTTTTCCCTATTCCGTAATGCTAAATGAGCTATTCCTTTACACGTTAAAAAAAAACTAATTATTTGTGAAATATTTTTAAATTTTAAAAACACTATATTATAAACAAATGCATGAGTTATAATGTCACAAACTTTTATGAAAATTGAGGCATTTTACTGTCCGAAAATGTGCTCCTCGTCAAGTTCACGCTCTCGTACTTACGGCGAAAACAGCCTTAAGAGATGAATTAAGACATGCATTAAATTAAACTTTACCAAATTTCCTTAACATGCTGCAATTGTATTGACAACTATTTTGGTTTCTTGATTTATAGATCGGCTTTAATAGTTAGGTTTTAATAACGTCATAATATATATCTTGTTGTTTTCTCTGATGTCACCTAATTGACGGTGTTAGATAGAGGCCCACGAAATTCATTGGGGCTAAGGGGTAGCTTTTACGTCTGTCATTATCCGCAGCTTTGAGCACCATGCAGAGAAGAGTACGTTTTGGCTGGGTATTGGCCCAAATTTGAGGGAGAATATCCTTTCGGATTGTCTGAGAAATTTTCCCTTCTCCATTCCCATTCTATCAACATTTCGAGAGGCAAATATTTAGTGCCTTCATGTTGCAATGGCACTATACTTTAACAAACCTCCTTGCCTTCTTCGGGATTCGAACCCAAATCAGCGTCACTTAACCACTATATTGATATCTTAAGCGAAAAATTAAAAATTTGAGAACAGAAGTTTATTCATTTTATTCTAATTTTCTAAAAATCATTGAGTGGATAAATGCAATGTATTGGAAGGAAAGAAAAGGCACAGGCTGAAATAAGTAAATTCTTTGAAAACAACGTTAATGTAATTTTATTGTATTCCAAAGCCGTCATATTTGTTTGAAACAGAACAACTCAGTGCAAAGAATCGTACTTTGGAAGAACAGATATATCAGTCCATGTCATTTAAGGCATGGGTTAAGCGAGACGTATATATACGTCTGCGAAGTTAAGGGGCTAATCTTAATAAAATTCAAAGGTCTCATTTTGATTAATATGAGTGTATGGAAATAGTTGTTCCGATCTAAATTTTAAATCAATCGTGGGAAACTAAGTATGTCATTTATAATCATCTAGCATTCGAATTTCGAATTAATTCAACATGTTAAATTAAATTAAATCAACGTATATTTTAAAATAACTTTTTGACTTTCACATAATTGTAACATATGTATTAGTCTGTTTCATCTATACATTTTCTAAATTACTCCTTCCCAGTAACTTTTAGCCTCCTAATTTAAAGAGAAATCCTCAAACCTTCCGGAAACCAACCGACTTTCTCCTTACACCATCGCCTTTCTCTTTATGCGTAAAATCCCCTTAAAATTCTCTTTCCAGCGTAATTTTCCCTCCAACTGATCCTCCAGAAACTTTAATCTAATTTGTCAGATTCCCTAACTCAAATCATTGTCGAGCGCATGCATAGCCCTAATTCATTGATATAAATCGCGCAGTTAAATTGTTACGTGGCACTTACGGCTGGGTAACTTTACTTAATACGATCACATTATATTTTAAGTTCGTAATACTCCCCTCGGTAAATTTGAATACATTTAATGTATCTCAGTAATTAATTTGTTCTGCAGGATCTCTTCTGAGCTATGATTAGATCAGGATGCTGCCGGGATTAATTTCATTTCGGCCATTTGACCGCAGGATGGACAGGGTTTGGTGAAGAAAAAAGATTTAGCTGTGATGGAAACAATGTAGTTGTCGGTTTTGTACGGTAAATAAGTTTTTGATTTACTGTAAAGAGCTGAGAAGAATACGATATTTAACATTTTACATTATTTAATAAGTCAATAGCTGGAGTAAAATACACGAGGAATTAAAAGTGAAATTGTAACCAAATTGGATAAAGATGTTCATTACAAGCCACAGCTACCTAATTTGAAAACATATTTTTATACTATGTTGACTCCTAGCCCCTTTACTGTCAATTAAACATAACGCGATTTGCCACCCAGTTCTATGGTTTTTCGCATATACACGCGTATGAAATGCATTGGAGGGAAAAGAGAAGGCATAAATACAAGCAAAGTTTTCTTTGAAATACAGTGGAATGTCGTTTATCCGAATCAATTGGGACAGGACTCCGTTCGTATACACGATTGGTCGGATAACCGAAAGCGATCCATGCAGTATATGAAACCGGATATTATACAAATATAGAAAATCATCACATGAGTGAAACGTGCTTAAAGAAAAAGCAAAATAGATGCAAAATGTCGCAGTTTTACCTTTATTGTGGAAAATAATCACTTTTTTTCGCTGTATCATTGTTCACATTCGTTTTCTCACTGCAAGATCTCTAACGATCTTGAGAAGCAGTAGTTGAGTGGGACAGAACTCTAAATGTTGTTGGTACCACTCCATAGCTGTCTCTAACGAAGAAAACGTATCAGCATTTGATGAACCCTTGCTACTTTCGTTGTTGTTGTCTTCGTCTTCATCTGTTTCATCGTCGACAGTGTCGGATTCTTTTTGCACGGTCACAATCTCGTCTTTATTTAGCTTTTGAAATCCGCAGTCTTTTGCATCGCATGCCATCCAGGTTTCTACATCTTCATTGCATTCTTGAAATCCTGGGATCGAATGCACAAAGTCCATAATCTCCTCCCTGTGGTCGTCATTGAAGTCTTTTTCGCCCTCTAAATCTGACCATAACTTATTCCATGCATTTTTCAGGTTCTGTCTTTCGAGCGAGTCCCACCACTGTTCGAAAACGCGTATTCATATACAGTACATGCAGTTAAAAAAAACTGGTCTGGATACTTGACGCTCCGGATAATAAACGTTCGGATAGACGACGTTCTACTGTAAATAAATCCTTCACAAACACTGTCAGGATCATTTTATTGCATTTCCAAATCTTCGGAATAGTTTTACTGATAACAGTGAAAAGAAATGGATTCACGTTTTGGAAAGACGTATACATATATCTGAGGCCGTCCACACCAATCGAACGATACTTATTTAAGTATGTCAACGGCAGTTAAAGGGTAACTCTTAGAGGATCTCTACTCCGGAAAAGACATTTGTAAGCTAAATTTCAAGTCTGTTGGCTTAATAACTCCTGAGATCTCTGGACGAGTGGGTGAATTACTTTTATCCATATATAACAGTGTTTCTCAAAGTGTGGGGCGCGCCCCCCTGGGGGGGCGCGATGATCCTACAAGGGGGGCGCGAGCGTATCGAAAATTTAAAGATTTGTTTTTAAAAAAAATAACCGGAAAGAGAAGTAAAACAAAATGCTTTCTTCCATAATAAAAAAAAATACATACAACAAAACTGACATAATTTATGTTTATTATCTGGCTTTTTTCCGTCATCAAATAGCTATCTTTGATCCCAAAGTCAAATTAAAGAAAAAAAAAACGTTTTGTTTAATTTGCTGTATTTCCTCAATGAGAGATTTTTTTATTACGTTTTAACATAAAATATTACTCGTTAAAAGAAAAAACGAAACCCAGACCATGAGAAAAATTCTAAGATAAACAATTCACCACTGTAATTATTATTGAAATACTGTACATTAGTTGTAGAAAAAGAAAAGGAAGTCATGATTCACACTTTTCAGCCAGGCAGCATAGTACGTTTGCTAATCATTTGATTGACCTTCAATCTTATGGTATGGTTATTATCAATATTAGTTCCCTCCCATCTTTTATGCGTTTGCTTTTCGCTTAGGGAAATTGTAAATAATTGAGTTTTGCGATATTTGGAAAAGAATTGATTAGTTTAACATTTCTGTAGGATAATTGAAAAGTGTCTGATTTGCGTCCTTTATTATGGTCTTGTACTTTTGAATCATTTTAGTTTAGTTTTATTGGATTTTTTCTCAAATCATCAAATAATTGAATAGTCCTTGAAAGAAGGTAAGTATACTTTCTATAAATTAAAATATTCACTAGAATTCCGATTTGTATCGTGTACAGTAAAAATAATTCTAAACAAATGATTGGGGTGACTGAGTCCCCCCACACTACCATTAATGTTAGTATCGAGTACGCGCCTGCTCCCGGGTTAAAACATTTTGAAGTCTTCTCGCTTTAAATGTTAAAAAGTAACACAATTATTCTTCATCGAAATTTTATATTCTTTTTCATAATTTAACATTAATTCTAAATGCTAATTGTGTGAGGTTTAAAATTACAGTTCTTTTAAACAGTTATTTACAATTATAGCATTTATCTAAAAAAAAAAATCATTTTACATTTTTTGTATACAATGTCGTGCACACAGTTTTACTCTCCTTACAGTTCAGCTATTATATCAAGAATAATGTTTTATTTTTTAAAAAATGAACTCGTGCGAAGAGTCGGTGTTTCAGCCAGCATACACGTTTTATGTATCAGTACTGAAGAAGGTATTTTATAAAGAATTTCTTATTACTGAATTTGGCCGCGGTAGCCGAGTGGTATAGGTATCGGATCGTGGCTTGCCTTGTCACGAGTTCGATCCCAGTACCACTAAAGACCCGCCGTGTAGGGCAGCGATGCACGTTAAATCTGTTGAGAGTTGAAACGTTTTCCCGTTGGTGTGGTGTGGTAGTTAGGAGAGAGGGTGCCAGCTCAGGTGTCATCCACGTCACTTGACCATGGTTCAAAATTACGTGGTCCGTCGTCAAAAGCCCTCGTGCAGCTGAACAGTGCGACATTAATATTCAATCAATCAATCTTATTACTAAATTAAGAACAAGTTTAATAATTATTAGGGACTTCCACGGGCTTGTCTTGTAGAGGAAAGTTTTTCAAAGGAAGGTTTAATATCAGAAATTGACACTTAAAGAGTTATTTTCTATATTTAGCTGAGATCTATATTTTATCTTCAAGGCATCCACTGCAGAAAATCCGGTTTGAAAAAGGTAGGATGTTGAAAATGGTAATAGTATACGAAGTGCTTTTGTTTTCAGTACAGATAATTCCTCATCCACCTCTACCCCAAATTCAAAGAGCGATTTATTACAAAATTGCATTTTAATTTTTCACTGGATGTGAAATCTATGAAGATTTCTTCTTTGGAAGTTGAGAGCCCTTCTGGAGTATTTAGAAATAGATCCCTAATCCACTCGTAACTTGCTACCAAGCTGTCCTCATCCAGAAAATACTTTTTAAAATTCTTTGCCAACATAGCTAAATGATTTTACATGTTTTAAAAACCACTTTCAAATGTTGTTCTACAGATTCGTAAGTTTTAACACATATCGAGCTGGGGCTTTTTTTCCATCATTTACTTCAGTAGTGGTAAATCCAAAATTTAAGTAATTTTGAGATTGCCTTGATTTAATTTTCAAACCATGCTCGTTCGTCTGTGTACTTGTTGATTTTTTATTATGGTCGAATGTTTGCTTACGACTTAAAAATGTATGTATGATATTGTTTTAATCTACTGCCGTAAATACTTAATTACCGTGAATTACAATTAACGTGGAAATTTAAAAAAATGTACATTCAAGCTAAATTCGGTAGCTATAGGAGTATCGAGTCGACCAAAACTGACTGGGATTGTACGAAGAAAAGCATTTTTACATGTTTTGCGCAGGCGTCCGATAGGTTGCCCAGACTCACGCAAACGTACCCTATAATGCCAGATGTGATGGATATGATAGAGAGCGACATCGACTAGACTATTTTTCTAATGACATTTGTACTTTGAGAAATGAATGCTGAAGGAAATAAATCTTTAATTAAATACATCATTTTGCGATTTGTTCCAATTTAAAAATTAGAGAAAGAAAAATAACATAATTCTAAGTAATATATATTTTAAGTAATTTTCTTAAAATATATATTACTTAAAAGTTACATATACACAAAATTTAATACACTTATCGTATTAATTTGTACGGTTTATAATTAAGATCGTATTGTAACTTTAGCGTCTCTCTCTCAAAGTGCATTTTTATTGCAGTAAATACATTATTGTTGTACAGGGGGGCGAGACAAAAATTATGATTGAAAATTGGGTCGCCAGTATTGAAAGTTTGAGAAACACTGATATATAAAGAAGAAAAGTGACTTACTCACTGATTCACAGACTCACTCATCCCGATGTATCCGGAACTGTTAGACCTGCAGACTTGGGTTTTGGCAGGTATGTTCCTTCCGCTAAGAACGTATTTTGTGAAAATTGACCCCCTAGAAACGTTGCAAGGGGTTAAGGGTGTTATAGATTAATATTCTTGATATTAAATTGTTAGAACCACATTTTCTAAATATGGTATGATTGTTTCTTTTAGTTGAATTGATATCCAGAAAGAACGCGCTGCGTGAAGTAAATACCTAAACTATGGAACCTTTCCATTATTTGCAACTTTTAAACCAATAAAAGTTTACTACATAAATAATTAATAACATTACAAATCTAGCGATATAAAGATTATGCAGGTAATAAAAGTAAACACTTAAAAAGATTTGTATTATTCCCTCTCGCCATGCCTGGTGGATTATTTATTCTCTTTCTATCCATTTATGTGTGATATTACTTTTTTCCTACGATTCTTTAATGATACGCAAATCCAATGTTTGCTGTTGATCTGTTTGAGATATGATTATAATTTCATGTATTGCTCTACAAACAATGCGAGTTGTGTCTAAAATAACAACTAATCCAGTACAGGGTTGTTTGGAGTCTCTACAGAATTATGATTTCTGTAATGTCGGTTCTCCCGCGTGTTGAAATTAGGAATGAAAGGAACAAAACCACCATCGAACTAGCCCGGAAGAGGTTTCTACAGTTGGAAAGCTCCTTTATTCCTTTTATTGTTATTTTAGACTCTTGGGAGAGGAGCTACAACAAAGTCATTTATTTGATCAGTTTAATTTTAGTTTATCAGTGTGAGGAAATTTCCCCAGATACTTTGGTAGGCTGGTTTGTGTTAATTAAAATTTGTTTGATTATTTATTCTTTGCTACTTATACAATATTTTAGGAGAAAAAGTTCGGATGTATATACATATAATGAAAGAATTTTCTTTCCTTGAAAAGAGATAGTGCTAACCTCTATCAGAACCATAAGAATAAATATAATTATTTTATAAATTTAAATCTATATGTATTAAACTCTTTAATAATTTGTCCGAACATTGTACAGGCTACTAAAAGCTGGCCACAGCCGGTTTGTCTACAAGCTATACGAGCACTTATTTTTCCGTCTTTCTATCATTGATTTGCATTTGCACATATTTTTAATTCTTGTAGTGATATTATTTGTGCTAGTGCTTTTAAGAGCTGCACAGTTTGCCCATGGTACTGAAATACTTCTCATCAGGGATTTTCTTTGTTTTTTTGCGAGGGGTAGAGATTTCTCATGAAAGGCAGGAATTTAGACTCTTGAAAATATTCAATAAATAAAAGGAATTCCAAAGAAATGAGTAATTCGTTACTTGAGAAGTAATAGAAATGGAAAGATAATCCAAACCGGCCGATATTATCTCTGTCAAAAATTGAAATGAAAGACTTAGTACTATACCATACTTCAAATTGTGTGTACAGATATATATGGATACGCACACACTCAAAATCCTCAACCGTTTGAATAAGAGGTAGAAACATAATTTTTTTTGTATAAGTATGAGAGAGATTCTTTTAAGATATTTGAAACCTTCTTCATAGCATACAGAGTGTACTTATAAAAAGCAACCATTCAGGGTTCTTTGTGTTCCACAATTATAAAACAAAAAAAAAAATCGAGTGTAAACTTTATAATCGAAAGTTAAAATAAAATTCTTCCATTTTCGCATTCTGTTAAGTAGTATGCTTAGTTTTATGTATTAAAAATCGGGCCTGATTTTGGAATATTCTGAGCAAAAAATTAACAGCTTAAGGGGTTAAATATAGTAGAATAAAGAGATGTTAAAAAAAGAACTGAACTGTATGTGCATTAATGATATAAAGTTTAATGTCACCGTAAGAATAAGTAAGTACTGTTTAGTAAAAGATAAAGACGCCATAAATGTCGCATTGCAAATTCTATTTGTAATTAGGTTGTTGAAATGTGTTGTATTAGCTGGCAAAAATTAAAATTTTGAAATTCAGTTCAGGAAATTTTAATCATTTTGTCGTTCTTCATGTTTGTTATTATCTTCGGTAAGAAATATAAAGATTATGATATATACACACAAAAACAAATTATATTAACTTTGTCAATGTTCCACAATACAACATAGGGAACAAAATTTACACAAAACACTCATTTTAGAACACCTCATAGACGCTTGCAAAGAAGAAAATGCTATTTCCCACCAAATGCATGAGTAATATTACTCCAATTTCTGCATGGAACGAAATGAATTTCCCTTCAAAAGTTCAAGAAGTGCCATCTGGTGTCATTTAATTGTAGAGGGAAGGTAGCTTTAGATAAACAGTGTTACACTTCGTAAAAATTGTAAAAATTTTTAATGCCAATTCTAATTGTGTGTGTTCTTGGTATGAATAAACGAAGAACAAAAAAACAAAATTATTATTTACTGTTTTGTTAGTTATGTTTACCTCTATAAAATTAGATGAAAGATTGGTTTCTGTGTGTGGGTGTAATTTTTGTTTGAACGAAGTTTAATTTTTGTAATGTTACTAATAAAATATCAATTTATTGTAAGATAGCACATATAATGAAATTAAATTGCTTGAAGTTTTTTTTTTGTACTATCTTCATGCAAGTCATTACAAATATATTTTGGAATTGTAATACTCTCTTTCTTCTTGTAATATTTTTTCAAATATTCATATTTTTTTAATAATTAAAACATAGATCACTTTTCATTTTATTAATTTTTTTGTGCCTTAAATTTTAATATAACGTTTTCTCAAATCTCCAAGTCTTATTTAAATATTGATTTCTTTTTAAAGCAGTATCAATCGAAAAGGTAAAATATTTAAATAGACAATATTTTTTTCAAAAATAACTTTTCAAGATATTTTCTGTGCTCTATAATTATTATAAATAAACTACCAAATTAATCGAAATATATAATTAACTATTTTTATTGCGAGTAGAGCATTTTCTCATAAAGCAATTTAACTTTCAAGATTACAATTTACTTGATGCAGCTTGAACAGAAAAAAAAATATTGGCAAGAAATGGAACGTAATGAAAGCAAAACCCTTTTAGATAGGACTTTGAATCATTTAACATAATGGATACCAGATGACAGAAACAAAACTCTTTTGAACAATTTTATGTCTGCTGATTGAAAATTCTTATATTTATATTTTTGCTTTTCATTCAAAGAATTATTTTCGCAAATATGACCATTTTTTACTCTCATGTGTCAATGTATTTTAATAGTATCTTTCAAAAAATATTTTTGTGTCGTCCTATCAAATTGACTGTTCACCACGGATTTTGATATGCATATACTATAAGTATGTGTGTGTGTTTAATTTCTAGATCTATATTTATTCCAGACTTTATTTTGATTGAAAACTCTATTTCAGTAACTTATCATTTAGCTGAAGAGAAATCAACATTACGAATAATCATTTTCAGAGATTTCCGATTCATTAATGTGCTTCAAAAAGCCTCAAAAAAGCGTTCAAAAAATATTTTGCTAACGTGTAGAATAATTAGATAGTGATTCTTTATATTCTCTGCTACAAGAATAACATTTAATTTTATTTTCCTCCTATTATTTTGTATGCTTATGTATCAAAAATTAGTTTATTAGTAATGTGTTTATGACTGTGTTGACGTATATATATGTCGTTACGTGGACTAATCGCATTATAACGTCAACTATTAATGTACACTAACTATTAATGCTTTCCTAACTATTAGATATATGAAATTTTTATGCTTTTCCAGATTATAAATGACTTTTTACCGTTCGTCACGATCCTGTTGATTCATTCAATGTTTTGATTATACCAGGACCATTAATCAAGGGCCCGATAATTGTATTTTCGTGTTGTTTTGGTTTTTTTATGTTCAATTAATCATATCTTACAATGTATTAAGTATGTTATTCAGCTTCGTATTTTATGTAAATGAACACTTTTTTTGCCTTTTTTCCATGCGGAAACGATATTTTTTGGTATAAAAAGGAACATGTTGTCAGCTTTATAAGTAAAGCTTAAAAAGTATAAATCAAAGCATACTTTAACATCCGATTCGTATAAAAAAATTAAGCTTTTTTTCCCATACCTTGTTTTCTGACCTTAGTTTATAAAATGATCTTATTTATAGGGTTTCAGGGGTGTTAATTTTCTCTAGAGCTGAAAATATAAACAACTTTGAAACAGATATAATTCTTTGTATTTAAAATTAAATAATTAATTATTTTAAACTTTATTTATAAAATAATGCTATTTCAAATAGTACAAAATGTTTAAATGCAATAAGAATTTTAAAAACTACATGCATTTGCAAATAAGAAACATTTCTGTAGTAAATATTAAGTAAAATTTTTTTTACGTTGCAAACTCTACATTCTAAAATAGTGTGTGTATAAACTTTATGATATATACTTATTTCATGTATATAAGTTTATAGAATTATAAAATGTACTATACTCCTTAAAACCCTACCTGATTTTAGTGTTATATATCTTTTGTATTTAAGAAACATTTGAAGAATATTAAATTTTTAAAAATTTGTAAATTATTTTTTTTTTATTTTTTAAAATATAATTTATGATTTTATTTATATGGAAATAGCGCTACAGCATAATAAAGATGTATTTAACTTTATATATCAACTTATTTCTTGCAATTAGAGCTACTGTTTAAAGAAAAATATCATGCGCAACGTAGAATTTAATTAATATTTCTTATTTTTATATGATTATAATTTTTTAAAATTATGATTATATTTAAAACATTTAATTATTTTTTGAAATCTAATTCGTTTATAAATAATATGTAAAATAATTGAATTATTTAGTTTTAACGTCAAGGAATTGTATTTAATCGAATATTGTTTATATTTTCAGTTCTCGAAATAAAATTAACATCCATTAGACGCTATAAATGCAGAAAATATCTCATAAAATAATCTTGTTTGTGTCCATAGAATGGTCTTAAGTAATACATGTCTCAGTGAGAAAACATTATGTTTTATATATTCAAAGACACTCAGTAACTAACCCCAAACAAACTTCTAAGCTTTCGTGATGGACAATATTACAGTTTAGACACAGCTACCTTAAATAAATACAGTTAGCTATATATAGTTAATGTAATTTATATAAATATCATCTTATACCGTATTTCGTTAAAAATAGTTAATGTAGTCATGAGTCTCATGTCCTAAGACTTTTTCTATGATACTGTATGAACTATCATATTTTTTCAGGACACTATAGCTTAAAAATTTTATGTAGTTAGATTTTTTTTGTTCATACACTATCCCAGTATAATGCGGTATTTCATTAATATTGTTTATTCATGTTATGTTTTTCACATTGGTTGAAATTTTGCTCCTTGCTTACTCTGTTCGTTCCGTGCTCATTTTTATTTGGTTCAACGGTTCAATAACAACAAATTTGATATACGTATTGATTTTAGTTATTGATTCTAACTAATATCCTTTTATCTTGTTTTTTTTTGGTTGCTTGGTTGCTCAGTGGTGATAAAAACAGCAACTCAGTTAGTTGAAGAAGTTAATATTTTATCAATTCATGAACAGAGTAATTTTTTTTGTTCATGTATATATTTAACTTTAATAGTTTCTTAACTGGAACATTCTATGTTATTTAAACATGTCGAGAAAAATAATATAGAGTCGATTATACTAGCATAGTCTTATCTTGATTAAAAAATTTTACCACAATCATTTTACCAACCTTTTAGGGCTTTTAAATTTTTCTTTAGTAATTTGAGAAAAAATCTAATCAAACTGAACTAATATGTTTCAAATATGCGTACATTTAATAAAGTACACGGACATCACAGATATTTTTCACTAACATTACAGCAGTGCTTCTCAAAGTTTGAATGTTGGCGACCTAATATTCAATCATATTTTTCATCGCACCCCCTCCATACGATAACATAGTATTTAACTCAATAATACTATAATTTGACGCTAAAGCTGCAATACGAATTAAACCTCTTAAGTGCCATTGGCTCAGCCAAAGTGTTAATTGTCCAGAACGTATATGTACGTCTTTCCGAATTACGATCTTGTCTGTGCACTGCTATCCATAAAATTATTCCGAAAGCTTTGGAATGCAATAAAAGGGGACATTTATAGTGTTTGCGAAGTATTTACTTATTTCTCTCTCAGAGGATTTGCTTATGCATTCGTTTCTGGTGGCAATGGGGAGCAAATCGCGTAACTTTTAATCGGCAATTAAGGAATTGATTATCAAGATAAGTATTACAAATAATCAAGGTAAGGGTTACTTTTAGTGACAAGGCTCTTCGATAGCTATTTTGTTCTTAACTTAAAATTGTTAAATTACTTCTAAAATACACTATGCAGTACTTGCTGTACATATTATGATACACTTATATCAGTGTAAAGGTATATTTTATGTTTTTTTATTATGTCAGAATTTATTTCGTTTGTTTATTTCAGTGAATTAATAATTTTTTAAAAATAATCTTCAATTTTCGACTTTTCAATATGATCGCGCCCCCCTCGTAGATTTATCACGCCCCCCTAGAGGTGCGTGTCCCACAGTTCGAGAAACACTGCATTACATGAATGATGGTTTCAGGCAAAACTCTCATATTTTGTTCAAGTTAATGTAGTCTTTTTTTTTGTCTTTGACGATCGACAAATAGCATGTTGAACTTTTTCTTGCTTGTGTTTTTTTAAAGGGAAGAGTGTGCCTGCCCCGTGATACACTTGTGGCTTCATATTTGTCTTGATGAAGGTTTTTAGGTAGCATTTGAAAATTTTCTTTTCAACTCAAACGTTTCATGATCATCCCTTCTTCTCAAATTTACTTTCGCTATCAGGATTATCCATTATTTTATCAGGTTCTTTTCTTACTTGATCAGTTTAAATTTCATCCAATAGAAATCACAGAGGTCCATTTTTTTAATTATGTTAATTTACATTTATAAACCGTTATGAGTCGTACAATAAATAAATAAAAACCACTAAATCGTTTACGGGGGAAAATGTAGTATTTTCATAGAAAATGTTTGTGAACAAAAGCAAAAGTGGTCGTGTGGGGAACTCAGTCATCTCAAGTACCTTAAGATAGAAAAAAAAAAAAAAAACGTTTGCCACTCCCCTAAAAAAGAAAAGAGAGTGGTATGTCAAAAATACATTTTAGTTATTATGGAGACTGTCATATAGGATGATACTGATAAGGTCCTTTGTAACAAATAAACAGGTTTCCCAGAATGAAAGATTTCTTGAACCTGGGGTGACTCTCTGTGCCTCTGTGATTCTGTATCTACAAAAAACTTCTAATGCCCGTCCCCCTTTGGATCGCTTACACCAGATGTCGGATGGGTGAATGGAATGCCTGTAGTGACCCTACTCTAGGATGGGGAGAAAGTTATTAGTGAAAGATGTGTAAACTTATCAAATTTCACGTATGAACATATTATCCCGCATCGAACTTTTAAGTTTCGACATAAAAAGAACGCTGATATTAAACAAAGTACAAAATAAGGAATTACGATACAATAAATGAAATACCAAATTCACAACTAGTAGTACTTCAGAAAATATATAAATTTTTTTATAACCAAAACACATTTTTTTTAAAATTCAATCCAAATGCCCCCCTTAGAATTTGCCACTTCGGGCAAAGCCCTAGTGGGCCCTATAGCCGCCCCTGTATGTACTCAAAATGATATTACCAAGGAAATTTATTACAATGTTATCAATGATTTTGCAGTGATCAATTCTTGAAGAAAATTTCGGTTGTATCTGTACAATGACAGTGTTTCAACAAAAAATAAGGATGTGTAAAATTATTATTAACAAGTTGAAAACAGTTCATACAATAATGCGTACGCTATACTGTAATTACAAACGATTTGATTATTTTACTGTACTAATTTACAAAAGGGTGGGAGGCTCATGATATCGCAAGGTAAGAAATAAAAAGAGTGGAAAAACCATGCCACTAACCTTTCCTTATGGTTGCCGGCTTAGCGCATGGCGGGTCAACAGGTGATGGCTAATTGAAAGACTCTAGCACAGCAAAAACTATGGAAGGGAAAATCCTTCCCAAAACAAAACTGGCCAGAGGTGTGCTCTGGAAATATTGGGGGTGACGTAACAATTAGATGTGCCTAGGGTGCCGAGGAGGTTAAAAAGGGCTCTGGATGGACGCATCAGTGTTACTGAAAAAATCACGGATTGGGGAGTTTTCTGTTGTTAACATCAGAGTTTGGTTGACAAAGTGTTTGAGACAAGTCATAAAAACAAACTTTTAGCAATAAAATTGTTTTCTGATATTTTTCCATCAACCGCTGTTCAGCTGCAAGTCTCTTCATCGGTGGCATCTTTATTTGAAGAGGGTATGGACAAGTTAATTTTCTGAAAATGCAAATGCCTGAGCAATTTGGTGGTAGCTATGTAGAAAAATAGTTTCTGACATGATGTTTCATGTAAAAATAAATTTTGTTTTGGAAAAATTGTTTGGTTGTACGAATATTTCCATAGCGGTACTTAGTTTCCGAATACGCCTCATACACCCATTATTAGCCGATTTATGGTGCTAAATTATTTTGTATTGCTTATTTTTGAATGCGATCTAAATATATAAAATATGTGAGATTTTTAAGCCTTTTCCTTAGTTCACATTACATTGCTTTCTTTTGAGATTTATGTGAGATGCCTTTCCCTTTTAGTTTCAATAAAATATTACTTTTAGAGAAAGTATCAGAATATTCCTGATAAGTAAAATATAACAATTTATTTTTGTGTTTTATTCTGCTGTGAATGAGTCTTCTCTTAAATTATAAAAAAACGAGTTTTTTTTAAATATCATAATACACATAAACACACATTTACATATTGTTCTTGATACCTACATGAGTAATTCAATGATGTTAGTTAGCTTACCACACTTAAGGTAAAACTCAAACACACCGCTTTTTTTCTTCTGCTTCTCTTTTACATTGGCAACATCTGCTCACCCACTAAACCCCTCGATCGGCCACAAACGACAACTTCGTACAACCTCAATCACTGCACTTCACTTCAGTCCCCATTCCTTAGTTCCCATGCACGCTTTCGAACATTCCCTATTCATAAATATGACAAAACTTTTACAAAACGTAGGGATTAAAAACATGTCTGACGCAGGAAAGATAATTAAAAAAAAAGGAAGATAAAGCCAAAAAAAAATAAAAAGAAAGAAAGAAAACTTTTCAAACGAAAGGGTGTTCTTCTTCTGGGGAAGGAGTTGTTCGAAAAAGGGGAGGGTGAGGAGAAATCGAAGGACAGAGACGTGTTATAATTACATTTTGCTTCCGCGATTTCCTGCTAATGTGTTTTTAAAGAGCCCGTCGTTAAACTAATGATTCAGAAATAATTTAGAGTCGATGTTATTGCTTTAATTTGGGCGACATGCGTTTTATCAGCAGTGGTTGGGTTTTGGAGAGTTAGAGACAAAAAAAAGTGCATGAAAAAATATACATATAATAAAGGTTAGTGTATCCCAAGTTTTCTAACAAATCGATTCAGATATACTTTCTTACTAATGCCTACGTTTTTTTGTATCCATTCAGATATTCAATTAGAAGTGTAATTAAGTCGCTCCATTATAGATTTTCTTTTTATAGTTAGGTTTTTGTGTTTTTTTTCTTTTTTTCGCTCTGTGTGAAGCTCCTTCAAAAGTTCCCTTCTACTTCTTTTCATTATGATGACTTAGACAATATGAATTGTTCTATCCTCCTTTTCCCTATGTCGGAATTAATTGGTTTTTTGGGGGAAATTTAAATTCGTTCTAATGGCGCAAATGTTGCCAGTTTCTTCTTAAGAAAAAATTACCTTGTGAAGGAATCATTAGTTAATGGGTTTTTGTTTTTTGAAAATTTATGATTTCAAAGTGTTTAGAATTTCAAAGACGTGAAATGTTTCTTAAGGCGGAGTTTATTTCAAATGCGATTAATATTTCTGAGTTTAAAGACATTAGTAATGGAATAAGAAATACTTTATTTTATGTTATATTCTTGAAAGAATATTAAATATGGTTCAAATTGGTGTAAAATGGCCAATCATTAGTTTTGTGCATATATTATAGCTGCTTATTAAATAAACATTCTTTATAATTAATGATTACATTCTTATAAAGAATGTTTACAGTCTTACATTCCTTAATGATTATGTTCTTTTAAATTAATAAAAAAATGCATTGATTGATGACAAGAGTATTTTGTTTTCCCTCCCCATTCTTATGCTCATGATCTTGGTTTTTCTAAATATTTACTAATAAATTTTGTTTGCGATATTTTTAACAACTGATATACTTGTATTTTCAATTACATTTAATGCATGTTTTATCAATTTTGAAATATTTACCCGAGAGAAGGCGCGGACTCGATACTGAGTTAAAGATCACGCGAGGTGACGGATCATTTTTTTATAATTATTTTTGTTATATACAACAAAATCACTATTCTAGTGAATTATATAATTAGGAGAAAATATACTTAACTATCTTTAAGGACTTTTCATTTTTTTTTGATAATTTGAGAAAAAATATCAATTAAACTGAACCAAAAAGTTTTAAATGTCCATGACTTTAACAAAGGATACAAGTCATTACAACGAATGTTATTGCAGGAAAAACTGCCTTATCTTGTTCAGATAATGTAGTTTTATTGTCCTTTGATTATCGACACAAATAGTAACTTTTTTTTTTTTTTTTTTTTGCTTATGTCTTTTGACAAGGAGCAGTGTGTCTTGTGGTGTACTTTTGGCTTTATATCTTTTCTGATGGAGTTTTCGAGGCATCATTTGCAATTTTTCCTTTCAACACAAACGTTTCATGTTCATTGCTTTTCTCAAATTTAAGTTAGCTATCATGATAGATATCCATTATTTCAGCTCGTTCTTACCCTGTTTGATAAGCTTCAACTTCTTTCAATAGGGATCACAGATGTCCATTACGTTTTATTTTATTTTCTGCTCATTTATATTTATACGAGGGTGGGCTGAAAAGTTTCTGACCTCAACGTGAAGATGACAGCACTAGTCAATAAAAGCTAGTGAATTTCATTGTTTATCTGTTGACAGTTACTCACTAAAGTTTCAGCCATTTTGGACTCGCAGTTTTTATGTAACAGTCATTTGAGTAAGTTGATGTGAGTGTTTTTGTGAAAATGGACAAAATCGAGTATCGAGCTGTTATTAAATATTTGTTTTTCAAAATCAATACACCTACGCAAGTCAAAGATGAGCCGGATTCTGTGTATGGGGACTCCGCACCATCATTTACCACAGTGAAATTTTGAACAGCTAAATTTAAACGTGGCCGTAAGAGCTTGGGAGACGATGAACGTTCCGGACGTCCAAATATTGCAACTACCGACGAAACTATCGCCAAAGTTCACCAAATATTGCTAGGCGACCAACGAATTAAAGTGAGAGGATAGCAAATGTTATAAACATATGAAAAGAACATGTTTGTCGCATATTAATTCAACACTTAGGCATAAAAAAGCTGTCGACGCGTTGGGTGTCGCGTTGGCTCACGTTAGACCAAAAACGTGTTTGAATGAACAACATTTCAAACGTTCTGTCAACGCAGTTTAGGCGCAATAAATCCGAGTTTTGGCGTCGATTATTTATTGTAGATGAAACTTGGATGCCCCATTATACACCCAAATCAAAAATACAGTCCAAACAGTGGACTGCAAAGGGGGAACCAGCTCCAAAAAAACAAAAACTGTTTTTTCGGCTTGGAAAGGGATAGCGACAGCTTTTTGGGATAGCCATGGAGTTATTTTAATCGATTATCTTCAAAAAGGAAAAACCATTACAGGAGCATACTATGCATCATTACTTGACAAGCTGAAGGCAAAATTTGCGGAAAAACGGCCACAATTGCAGAAAAAGAAAATCATGTTTCACCAAGACAATGCACCGTCTCACACCTCAGCGGTTGTCATGATGAAAATCCACGAATTACGGTTTGAACTGCTTGGCCATCCGTCTTACTCACCAGATCGAGACTTCTTTTTGTTCCCTCATCTAAAAATTGAGCTCGGAGGACAGAGATTTTCGTCAAATGAAGAGGCCATCACCTTCGTGAACAATAATTTTGAAGAGAAAAACGCCGAGTACTATATTCGGATGGGTTACAGAAATGGGAGCAACGCTGGGGGAAGTGTGTAGAGTTACAAGGAGATATGTTGAAAAATAAAAAAAAAAAAAAAAAAAAAAAAAAAAAATTCAGAAAAAAAAATGTCTTATATCTTTGTTAGGTCGGAAACTTTTCAGACCACCCTCATAAAGAACAATACATCGTGCAATACAGCTATCAAAATCACTAAATTGTTCACGGGGGAAACGTGTAGCCTCTTCATAGAAAACATTTTGGAACAAAAGTATTCACGCGGGAACTCAATCAAAACAAGTACCTTAAGATGTTAAAAAACATTTGCCACTCACAGAAAAATGGGGAAATATGTGACAGATAAAATTTACTTCATATGAAGACTGTTATATTGTAGCCTATTAAGGAATTGATAACAAATAAACATTTTTTCCAGAATTAAATATTTCGTGAGTCTGAGTAGATTTTGTGCCCCACGCGACAGCAGCCGGGTTATCGACAAAGTATAATAACCATTCTTAGTCTTAATTATAATTTTTATTTATTTTAATTGTTTATACATTTTTGGCTGTTTTAAAGAATTTTTTATAGCTTGCCTGGATTAGTGTACTGCTGAAAGTGGTAAAAAAATTGTATAATAATGGTAAATTAAAACACCAACTTTATTAAAACCAAAAAATAGATTTTAAGACTTTTATTTCACTCATGAGCTCCGTTACATACTAGCCAAACGATATATTGCAAATCGAAATGAACGTTAAGTGATGTCACACACATGAATAAACGATAAATGAAAACAAATTTGAGAAACTTGACAAATATATAGCGCTGTATTAACTTTCGCATATATTATTATTTAAACAACTTTTTGTTTTTAGAATATTATTTTGTGATTTAAAATAAACAGAACAAAAAAAAAACAATGACATTTTTTTACAAAGTATTTTAGAGCAACATATAAATAATGACTTCGATTATAATTATACAATGTATATTTCTTAGAACTTAGTATATTGAAGAAATGTTGTGAGGAGCATGAACAGATTTTAATCACTTAAATTTTAGGTACTGTAAACTATACATGCAATGTGCTCCTCCAATTGAAATATGCGAGTATACAGTTGTAAAAAATTGTATAAATAATAACTTACTCAAAAACGAAACCTCCCTGTAAAAAATATTTATAAATATTTCGTTGTATTTAATATGGTTACAATGATTATACCGATTTGTGCTTATCATTTTTTATGCTTATACTTTTAGCTTTAAAAAATTATTTTTAATTCGTTTTATTAGTTAAAATACTACCCATATTATTAAACATTTAGAGTTTTGCTTACTATTCTTTTTTTCAATAAAACTAGGATTTTTTTTTTGGCAAAAGTTTTTATAAATGCTTATATGTCATAAATAAAATTAATGGGTACTTTTTTGTCCAAATGTTTCTTGCATTTCAAAAACATTTTGAAATAGAACATTAATAAACTTATTTCATTACTACATTTTTAAACTGTAGCATATTTTTAACACATATTTCATTTTATTATCAAAACTTTTATTGTTTATTTATTTATTTTTTTCTAAATAATTATAAAATGGATATTTTTAAGTTCAATTTATGTTACGAGTACAAACTGGATAGTATAAAATGACAATTTTTCAAATTTTATATAATTTTTTAATATTATAATGTATATATTTCAGGGTTTTTTTAAGTATTTTTAGATAATTGTGTACGATCTATACCAACGATATTTAACCTGCGGCCCACGGAGCCTTTTTAAGTGGCCTGGTCAGTGCCAATTGCTCTGAAAAATTCACTTATTTAAGGGCAATACATAAAGTCTCTTTGTCAATAATTCAAACATATGAATTTTGCTCTTTTCTGTCGATGTCGTACGAGTGCGAATTGAAATTCTTTTTCTATTTGCAACGATTACGGTTAGGGATAGTAGACAACAGTGGAGTAGTGACAGTTTTATGGGTGGAACTAATTTTAAACTATCTTTCATATCTTGCGAGTGAAAAATATTCGAATAAAATACATTGTTTCAAGACGATTGGAAGGTTGACTATTTTGTAGTGAAAAACAAACAAGAGGTTCAGTAATTGTTTGATTTCTCGCGAAAGTGCTATACTTAAATAATAAACAGGAAACATTCAATTACACTTTTCCTGTCTGTTAATATTAAAATGTCTTGTTAATATTGATTTAAAACAGCGATACTAAAACGGCGACCCACCGAGCCATTTTAAGTAGCCCGGGCATGACCCATTACTCCGAGAATTTCACTTATTTAAGAATAATACATTAAAAACTTGGTGGGAAATTCTTTGTCAAGAAATCAAAGACATCAATTTTGCTTTTTGCCGTCGATGTCGTAAGGGTGCGAATTGATATATATTTTTTTCCATTTGTAACGGTTACGGTTAGTGAAAACAAACATGGATCAATAATTGTTTGATTTGTCACGAAAGTGCTTTATTTAAAAATTACCGATAAACAGGAATCATTCAATGACACTTTCCCTCGATGATCTATTTCAAGAGGTAATAAAAAAGCTTTCTTGAATAATCTTTGCGATCGTAACAAATTGTTTTGTCAATGGTATTGTCACAGTGGTAAGCAAAAAAATCTTATGAAGTTTGTTATATTATTGGTAATCCTATGAAACCGTTTATTGATGCAGAAATTTTGATGGAGGGTTTCTTAAAAGCTTCTAATACAGTGCTAGTGACAACAAATAAAAAGAGAAAATAATTAAAAGAATGGAAAACAAAATTTAAAATATTTTGATTAATTTTTCCATTTTAAACACTCCCCCCTCCTTTATCCTCATGATGCGACTCGCGTGAAATTGCTAATCTACGTTTGCGGCCTGCGTGGCGTTTCTAACATACGTTTGCGTCCCGTTTGAAATAGCTGACCTATGTGCGTGACCAAGCAGAAAAAAAAAGGTTAAGTATCCCTGGTCTATACTATAAAATTTATTTGCACACAGTTCTATTTCAACAAATTTTATAAAAAATTGTATTGACTGTCTGAGATTGCATCTCTACAGAATTCATATCGTCTACTCACCAGGTGTACTCTTTTTGACTTAGTCAGTCTATGACCGCTGAACATTTGGTTGTGTGCCTTGCAATAATTAGTCTCAATTCAATTGTCAAAAAAAAAAAATTGGAGAGCACGTGCACTAATGGCATAGGAGGCTATTGCAGTGTGTGACACTTGTAAAATAAAAAAAATAAATAAATAATTGTGTTGATGTTATTTTAAAATGATGAAGTTTGAAATTTAAGGTACAATTTTGCCTTTTTACTATATATTTTACAATACAAGTTTGTTTAACATTTACTTGAAGAATTTTTAACAAAATACGTCAAGTAATGTTCTGATGTAGATTTTTCATTCGTTAACCAATAGTATAATATTTTCTTTCAAATTTTCTTATTGTGAACAAATATTTTATAGTTGTTATATATTCCATATATTCTTGCTAAAAATTATAAATTTGTATTACAAATTCTGTATTACTATCATAGGGTAGTGCGTTCTAATTTTTTATTCTTCATATACCCAATACAAAGCTGTAAAAATGAAATACTAAATTTTCCCACGAGTTTTCTTTATAAAACCAATCCAAGTAAATTAAAAAAATAATTAAAAAGCCATAAGAAACCCAAGACATCATCATTCTTGAATTATACACAGCCCGATATCATTAATTTCATTTCCTCCTCAGCAAACAAAACTGTGAAATCCCCCAACATACTTATTTTCATCTTAGTGGGTTCATCTTAAGAAACCACATATTAATGATGGGAACACGTTTCAAAGTATTGATTGTGTAACTTTACTTATTAAGAAATCTAAGACTTAAGTTTTTAAGAAACTGTTTTAATTATAAAGGTACGTTTGCAATTAATGATTGCAAAGAGGATTTTCCCTTTAGTTCTTTCAATTGGGCTTCTCTTTACAAGGATTTTGGTATCTTAATTAATGATAAGGAAATCCACACACAAAATTAATAACTTCGAACAACTGTGGCAGCACTGTTGTTCGCTGAATAAAAGAAAAGTTTGTAGAATAATTTTGATTCTTTTTATTAATGAGAAAATGACCGAGTGTATTTATTAAATGATGATTTGGATTTGACATGGAGAGAGATATCTTTTGAAATAAAATAATGAAACACTTAATGCTTGGAATTTATCGAGTCTATTGAAATAATGATGGCGTAAAAGGATTTATTTAATTAATAAAGTTTTAAATAATTGGCAGTTTAAATATGTAAAAGCAATAGATGTGTTTATTTTTTTAATTATTTTAAAACAAATTTAATGACTTTAAAGATAACACGAAATAATCAATGTGCAGTAAAGGTTTTTTTTATCATTATTATTTCTTAAAAATGAATACTTACCTTAGAACCAATAATAATAAGCTAATAATGACTATATTTCATCTGCATGGAACACTGAATTTCTCGTTTTGGACTATTGGACATACATACTTGAAATTTGGTAGGCATGTTTCTTTCGTTGAATAGAGATCCACTAACAACGAGTTTTATGGAATTCGACTCCTTGAGGAAAGTGGAAGTCACAAAAACATTAAAAAAATAACACATATTCTCTCTATGTATATATATATGTCATAAAGCGACTCCATCTTGATGAGATGCAATAAAATATAAAACCTGTGCATTTGAAATTTAGCGGACATGCTTCTTTTGTTGAATAGAGGTCCACTCAGAAAGAGTTTTGTGAAAATCGTCTTCCACACACACAGTGACGTAAAGATAAATATTTAGTTATTTGCTTTAGGAAAAACTTGTATATCTTGTTCGACAGATGAATCTAGATGACTGAGAGAGTTAATATTAACGTTACCCTATACGGCTACACTAGGCAACGGACCTCGTAATTTTGAACCATGGTCGAGTTACGGGGACGACACCTAAGGGGCTCCTTTCCTTACCACATCAGCAGGAGGAGGACGTTGGATCTTCAACGTATTCAATGTGAAACTCGGCCCCCTTTGCCCGGAGAGTTTTTAGCGGTAATATGCTCGAACTTATCACACACCAGCGCCGAGTTCGTGACCTTGACTACAGCCAGATGAATCTGGGAATAAAAAACGTATTCGGTTTTATTTATTTATCTATCTTTGCTTTTTTTTTACTTATCACTCATTTTCCTGTTTAATTTGTAATTTACTTACAGATTTTCAAAAATATTAATTAAAGTTTAATTTTAAAATCAATAATTTTTTTTTATCTTTGTATCTCGATTCTTTTATCTTTCAACGAGCCTGTGGGAGTTAAGAATGTGAATGGAAAAGCATTTTAAAATTATTTAATCAACTTAAAACCCCATTACAAAACTTTTTTCTATGACGTTATTAATTAAAGTAATAATCACAAATTATTTCATTATTTATTTTTGAAATTGGAAGAAAGAATGTTGCTATTACGATGCGGAACATGTAAAATATAAAAGAAAAATATGATTGACATATATATATATATATATATATATATATATATATATATATATATATATATAATATTACTATTCACTCATTGTTATTCCCGTTTTCACTATTAGAATTTTAACATACTTTATTTCACACCCGAAGCCAAAAATATTCCTCCTTAAATATGCGCCTGATTCTCCTTTCAGTATCATAGTTTTGCTTTTTCCTTTCAACAATGCAGTCAGAACTAAGAAATAAATGCGGTATTCGCATAGTGAAATGTCTACCGGAAAGAGAATATCTGAAATTTTCCACGTGCTGATGACTTCGTTAAAACTGTTTCATGTATTCAGATAAAATGTCATTTCTTTCTCACTTTCCATTTCGAGTACGAAAAAGCGTTTGACAGCAATGGGAATAATAAATTCAGAAATAAAAGTCCCTACTCCCCCCCACACATCATTTCTTTAGAATCTTAGTATTAAAGATCCCATCGCCCTCCCCCTTCTTCTTTAGAATTCTTAAAATAGCTACTCTTGAAAATCGGCTTGAAGGGAAAAAAGGGAAAGGTAGGGATTTTTTTTTTTTTATTTTGCATTTTTCATCTTGAGAATTATTGGTTGGACCTGAGAAATATCGATCTTACTTTTCCCGACGGTTTATTGAAATCTACAGATTTCTGCAAATATCGGATGTCGTAGTGGGACCTTTTTCTTTCCCCCCCCTTTTTCCAGTAACTTTTTTGGAGAAATGTGAGAGTTTTTTTCGAAATTTCTTCGTAAAAGTTTCGACTCTTCGGGATACTTTGAAGATGTCAGCCAGAAAAGATCCAGAGATTTTTTTTTTTGAAAAGAAAAATGGATTTTATTATGAGTGGTCTTCCGTAGGAAACGATTTCCTGCAACTTGTTATATGTATGTGATGTATCTCTTTTGATGAAACAGAGCAGTTTTGACATTCCAGATCAAATTTAAGACTTTCCCATTTGCATTCATTCAGTAGTTATCTAAGAAAACATTTAATGCATTCAGTTGTTATCTTAAAAAGCGTAGATCTATTCAGTTGTCAGCAAACATAATATTACTTACATTCTGTTATTATATAAGGTCAGATGTTATCTAAACACACACACACACACACAAGTAATATATACAAAAAAATAAGTCAATTCCTACCTTGATCAACAAAAAAAACCCATTTATTTTAGCTACTTTTTATTAAATAGTTACAATTAATATAAATATGTAAAAGCATATGACAGAATCACAACATTAAATGGTAATTAAATTTTATTAATTATCATTAAAGTATCCTATTGTCATTCCCAAACAATCGTGTACATAAAATTTCAGTTCAATTGAATGCTTTAAAACGTGAGAAAAAAAAATCTTTTAAAGTTTTGACCCAAGTCGCTAAAAATGAAACCAACATGGCTCTGTCTGTTTTTCTTTAAATAATTAGTTTCAATCAATTAATTTTAATTAATTAGAATTAAATTATCGCATTTTTACCCAAACAATAGTGTATAGAAAATTTCAACTCAAATGAGTGATTTAAAATGTGAGAAAAAATATATTTTCAATTTTTAACACAAGTCGCCAAAAGAATTACAAATGCAACCAACGTGACTGTATTTGTAATTCTTTGAATAATTAGTTTTAATCAATTAAGTTTTATTCATTATAATTAAATTATTGTATTGTCATCTAAAATAATTACATATATAAAATTTCAGCTCAATTCAGCGCTTTCAAATATATTTTATTAACGATTAAGAATTTCACCAAGATAAATAAATATATAGAAAGTGTGAGCTAATAGTAGGAATGGATAAACGTTAGATCCATTCAGTAGTCAGCAAGAAAAAATGTTCCCTACTTTCTGCCATTATATGAAGTCAGTTATTATCTAAAAAACGTTAGATCCATTCATTCGTTACTTTAGAAAAACTTAAGGTCCATTCAGTCAGCCGTTACCAGAAAAAGTTTTAAACATTCTATCATTATATGAATTCAGATGTGTAGATATTATAGATAAAACGTTAGGTCCATTCAAATGGTAGTTTAAAAAGTGTTAATCTAAACACCGTTCAGGTGTTCAGTCGTAATCTAAACACCGTTAGGGGCATTCAATCGCTGAAAAAAAATGTTACTTATATTCTGCTGTTAGCATAAAGAAAAAAATGTTACAAACATTCTGTCATTATACAAATTGAGTTGCTATCTAAAAAGCGTAATATCCATTCAGTCATTATCTTGAAAGTTGTTAGACTCATTCAGTAGTTTTCTAAAACCGTTAGACCTAATCCGTCATTCTCTTAAAAGACCTTAGATGCATTCAGCTGTTAGCAAAAAAATTGTTAAAGATACATCCATTCAATCGTTACCTTAAAAGGCGTTAAATCCATTCAGTCGTTATCAAAAGAAATGTTACAAATATTTTATTGCTATATAAAGTCAGTTGTCATCTTAAAAAGTTTTTGATCCATTCAGTCATTATCTTAAAAAAGCATTAAATTTATTGATTAGCTATCTAAAATGCCTTAGATCCATTGTGTAGCTATCTAAATACACTTTAGATTCATTGAGTAGCTATCTATCTTGAGTTAGATCCATACAACCGTGTTATATAAAAATATTAGATCCATTCAGTCGTTATCTAAAAAATGTCGTATCCATTCAGCCGTTTTAAAGATATATTACAAGCATTAAAAAACTATTTTTGAAGAATTTATGAATTTAATTCATGTTTTCATACTCACTAATTTTTATTAAAATTATATATATAGTCTCTAGTCAAAAATAAATTTAATTTCATATAAAGTGTTCTATTAAGTAGAGTCAATTCATATGTATAAGGGAAAAAAATATTTTGGAAAGTATGAGAATATATTTGAAAATATTTACCCATGTTCAAAGAGGAACACATTAATGCGTAATAAATTGAACCGACATATCCAAACATTCTTATTTTGTAGAGATATCACTTCCAAAAATAGCCATTAATATAACAGTATTTTTAAAAAAAGGATAGAAATATTCAAATGACTCATATTTGCATTAAAAATAAGCTATGCTTTTGAGCTTACTTATATGGATGGTATTTTTTTATAGAATGGATATGACACTTCAATATGCAAGAAAATTTGAAATCTTCATTTATAAAAAAAAAACTTTACTTAGAAAATATTAGTTGTAGTAATTTGAATGGAAGCAAGAACATTTTACTTTTTTTGATTTTATTTTATGAAAACAACATCCATATCAATTTTTTTGTTGTTGAAATTTTCTAATAAACATATTCTTTTAAAATACATTAGTAGATGTTTTTCATATAACAAAAATAGAATTCTATTTTGTAAAATCATGTGTTAAACTATTTTTAATGTGTATTTAATAATGCAATCAAAATATTAATTCCTAAAAATAATTAATAAATACATATATTTTGCGATCGGAGTTGTATATTCCCCTGTGTATTAATTAAAAGTAGGAAATAAATATATTGAATTATTAAAATTTTATTGCTTGAAGTTTTAAATTTTAATTGAATTCTAGGAGATAAAATATGCTTTAATGTTTTTTTCTTAATTTTGTTTGCAATAATGCTGAACAATATGTAAGACGAAAGCATTTTTTAATAAAAAGAAACATTACATTTGTACGTAATATCTTTTTTATTTTAAACAATATGCATTGAACGTGCTATTTATTTCCGTAAGACAAATTTATAGCATTGGCAATTTAGTATGTCATTAATGATTATATATATCCAGTCAAACCTGTGTATAATGAAAATCTATATTTCGAATTCTTCTATAAAGCGAAATTTTTCCTGGAACCTTGAACATTTCACAATTTTCTTCGTAAAATAACCTCTCTATAGTGAAGTGCATTTTCTATATAACGAACTTTTTCTTTTGTTATTCAATTTTTGTTCTTCCTTTTTTAAAGAATTTCTAAAAAATTTCAAGTTATTATCTCTTTCACACATTTTAGGGTGGTCATAAATCTTGAACTGATTTTATTAGATCTTAACTAACTGAGAGCAATACAGTTCTGGACTTTTCATCCAAGAAGTGCAACCTTTAACCCCCATTGCCCAGTTCACTAGAAACATCTTCGATATTCTCTTTCACCCTCAGGGGAGTTTTCCCCATGTTCTAGTTATAAATGACGTATGTTTAATGTTACTTGTATGCTTTAAATTATAAAATATCCTTTATATTCATTAATTTTAGTATAAAATAATTTTTTAATATTGAAAATTCAGTAAATTCTTCGACATTATTTTGTCTTCATTTCTTTGTAGCTTTTCTTTTTCTTCCTTCCTTTTTTTTTTGAAGGGTAAGATATATAAAACAAACATGTATTAATTTTAAAAAAAGGCAGTGAATAATTACTTTTTTAAAATAGTAGTGTTTATAAATTTAAAATTTGTTTTGTGTGATTTATAAAGTACTAGCTGGTATACCCGTTCATCGCACGGGTGAACTGAAAAATTCAACAACACAGATTGAAGGGTAAAGATTTTTTTAATGAGTTAATTTTACGTGAATTTCAAATTAAACAAAAAAAACTTTTTGCATATATCTGCTAAACAAAAAAAGAAAAGAAAAAAAACACATTTGTTAAATTTTAAGTATGTAAATCTAATAGCTTATAAAAAGGAATTTTTTTTTTATTTATAACTCCCCGTAACACTGTTGAGGGTCGATTTTTGAAAATACCTCTCTAAGCTGATCTCTGCTCAGCAAAAGTAACACATTAATAAAAGTTTTGTCTAATGAACGCTTAAAACAGAGTAAATAATTTATATCTGAAAGTGTAATACATTAATATTATTTTCTGTTGTATTTGTCTTATGTTAAAATTGTAATATTCGCAAGCAACGTCATTTCTTAAATCCTAATGGCGATTCAATGAAAAACATAACGAAATATTAACGATAGAGTCAACTTGGCAAAGGTCTAGCTACTTTCATATCTCGAGTTTTATTAGAGCTTTGTAAGACCCGTCGTGTAGGGGAGCAATGCACGTTAATACTTTATCCACCGCATTATGCTTTGTTGTAGTTTTTTTCATACAATATTATTTTTTGGATCTCTACATTGAAAATTAAGGTATATACATAAATAAAATATTCCACTTTGGGAAATTCACTTTGTTAGAGCTAGTAAATTAATGAAATATATTCCACTGTAAAATTAATTATCTACACCTTTCACTTAAAATAAATAGTCAAATCGTTTTCTAAGGTCTTCATTAACATAACAAAAACATAAGACATTTAAATTTTGACATTAACTATTTTTTCGGGACAAAAATGGTAATCTTTGTAACCAGCTGAAAAAACGCAATTTCTGGTACAAAAACCCGTGTCTGAACCCATATATCTTGGAAGAGTGGATTTCAAAGAATATTCCTGCTAAGTATTGGTAGAATTTTTCTTCTAAGTTGGTATGGTGTGGTAATTAGGAGAAAGGAGTGCCAGCTCAGGTGTCGTCCACGTCATTTGACCATGGTTCAAAATTACGTGGTCCGTTGCCAAGAGCCCTCGTGTAGCTGAACAGTGCGACGTTAATATTCACTCACTCAATCACTTCAAAATATATAGTACAATTGTTATAATTATTTTTATACTTACAAATGCAGTATCTGCCTATTCATCTAAAAAAAATTATAACGTTATAATTAACTACTAACGACAAACAAATTTTGAAAATTTGTCCAAATGATGTAGTGTGAAAAAGAAAGTTTATTTACTTTAAGTACCAGTGTCGATAAAAGCATTTATTTTGAAAAAAATATAAATTTCTTACTACCAAATGAGCATCATAAAGTCATTAAAAACATTCAAATAAAGAGAGATTTATAACAACCTCTCCATTCAAAAGTTAGTTTTATTCTGAAATTTAAAAAAAAAATAGGGATTACGCTGATAGCAGTAATTAATTAGAAGCGAGAGCCTTGCGTAGCCAAAACAAACAGGGTTTCTTCACAAACAAAAGAAAGATACATGCTGCAGTGGGCTTTTTTACAGCACACGCCAGAATTGCTAGCAGATGGAAGAATTTTTTCCTACTTACTTGACAAATATCGTTATATTTTGGACACTTCACGCAATATCTTTATAAATTATAGCCTATGCAATAAATTATAGCCTATGTGTTATTCTGATGTATAAGCTATATTACTGTAAAATTTCATTAAAATCCATTCAGCTGTTTTTGCGTGAAAAACGGCGAAACATCCTCACAAGCTTTCGCATTTATAATATATATCTAGATATTAAAAAATGAATATCTATACAGCAAATTTTCCATACAATGAACTTTTTTCCGGGATTTAGCGACTTCGTTATATAGAGATCCGAATGTATATACATATATGTACTCTCGAAAAAACTCACATATAAATATATTTTTCTCTACATGTTTGAAGGGAAGTTAGAATATAAACTTTCGAATGAAATTAAGAAAAAGTTGTAACATTTTTTACCCGGTGTACCCTATTGGCCTGAAAATGTTGGCATGGATTCTGGACTAGTGGCCGGTGTGTCCTGACATGGAGCTTAGTACCGCTGAAAACCCTTCTTACAGAGAGGGCCGATTCACGTTAGATGTATCAAGGGTAAAAATTAATCCCGTTGGTGTGGTGTGAGAGTTAGGAAAGGGGGTGTCAGCTCAGGTGTTGTCCTTATCACTTGGCCATGGTCCCAAATTACGAGGTCCGTCGTCAAAAGCCTTCGAATAGCTGAATAATGTGACATAAATTTTCACTCACTTACTCACTCCAACATTTTGTTTCTTATTATTTTCTCTCCACCCCTTCTTATATTTTGTAGTAAATAATGCTTGCGGATTCCAAGAAATCTCTCCTACTTTCTGGTGGCTTATTGAAATCTAAAGATTTCAACACGATTGAAAAGTATCAGATATTCTCGCCATGATATTTTCTTTTCAAATTTTATGTAACTTTTTACACTGACATGTAGTAGTTGTGGAATTTTTGGTCAAAGTTTCTACTCTTGGGATAGTTTGAAGCTGTCATTCGAAAAACCTCTCTAAAAGACTTCAAGAAAAAAGATATCTGTGATGGTTTGTTGGTAAAGTATTCCATATTATTCTTTTTATCTATTGCTGCAAATCTAGGTAAAACATTTCATTCAAAATTATTTTTAGATTGTTTCGAGTTTTTAGCTACATAAATGCGGGGGTGGCTCCTTCAATTTATGCTTATATATATATATATATATATATATATATATATATATATATATATATATATATATATATATATATATATATATATATATATATATCCGAATAAATCTTCGAATAAAAATCAGACTCTTCAGAAGGCGGGATTTTAGATTGGCGTAGGTGGTTTGTCTAGGGGTGTATTTAAGGGGTGAGTGATGAATTAAATGAATCTGTGAATACTTCTTTTAAGTGAATTTATTTGTTAAAGGGAAAATATTTGATAATTACAAATGAAATGCAGGAATTAAGTTAATTGTTGTAATACCTTTAGAAGACGGGGAAATGAACCTTTCTCATTATTGGACGTTAGGACTGGCGGTGCCGCGTTGAAATGCGGTAGACGCGATGTGTTGATCAAGCGGTAAGTTGGCCTCTCCCGAAAAATTATAATGGAGCTAGCTCACTAGGTGGCGCTGCTTCGGAATGCAGTAATAAATCAAATTGAGATTTATGGTCCTCTGAAAGGATATCACTCAACCTTTTTATGTTTCAAAGGGAAAATACTACATATATATATGTGTCTGTGTGTGTCTGTGTGTGTGTGTGTGTAAGGATAATTAGCTTATAATCTAAACAAGATTCTATTTCTCATAAAACATTTATGTTTACATCGTATGTATTCGAATCTTACATTAAACAACTAATACTTTCTCATAAAAGATATTCTTAAGATCAGATTCCAATCCTAGCTCGTTAACGTCTACCTTCAGCTATTGTACTTTCGCATGCTTTACTCTCCTTTTAAAACCTCAGTTAAACAAGTAATGTAGGGGGGAAAATTAAGTCAATTTCTACTTAGATCAACAAAGAAACATTTTATTTCAGTTAATTAAATTTAATTAATGAATTAATAGTTGAAAAAATTGCATCAACTTAAGTGTCATCCACCACAAGTTTAAAGAAATATATTTGAAGCCCTCCCCCTGGCACCATCTTTTGGGGTTTTAGTTCTAGCCTCATCAGAAATCACGCAAAATAAATTCAAATTAAATTAATGAACTGATATTTGAAAAAAAAACTGCATTAACATCAAGTGTCATTTATTACAAGTTTAAAATAATGCATTTGAACTTAATTGGACGAATAAAATATATTTTATTAGTGATTGAAAATCTGAACAAGGTATATATATGTATGTATATATAGGGATAGTGAGAACTAATATAAAGAATTGAAAAATGAGGATTTAGCTGTTCTGGAAATAAATAAACTATCCAATTAAAAATTGGAACACTTGACACTGGTTTGTCTTCCTGTAAAGATGTGTTCGAAAGCTGTGTTTTAAAGAACAAAAACTGAAGCTTCCGTGCATAATTTGAATCATTACATATATATATACATCAGTGTTTCTCAAACTGTGGGGCGCGCCCCCGTTGGGGGACGTGATAAATTTACAAGGGGGACGCGAGCAGATTGAAGATTCGAAAACAAAAGATTATTTTAAAAAATTATTAATTTACTGAAAGTAAACAAACAAAATACTTTCTGATATAATAAAATATAGAATACACATTTACACTGATATAATACACTTATAAATGTATCAGTACTGTACAATGTATATTTTATTATTAATTTAACAATGCTAAGTTAAGAACAAGTTCGATAATTATCAGTGACCCCATGTGGGCTTGTTTTAACACTTATCTTGATAATTTGTACGGTTCATAATTATTTCCTTAACTGCCTGTTAAAAGTTACGCAATTCGCTTCTCAATGCCACACAGACGAACGTATTTTGATGTTTTTTTGCGGGGGAGAGGGAGGAGAAAAGAAATAAATAAGCATAAGTCCTCTGAAATAAGTAAAACCTTCGCAAGCACTGTCAAGGTCCATTTATTGTATTAAAGCCCTCGGAATAATTTTATGGGTCGCACTGCACAGAAAAGATGATTCTTCGGAAGGACGTATATATACGTTCAGAAAATTAATATTTTGGTTGAACGAGACGTTTATATACGTCGGTGGCTCATAAGGGGTTAAATTCGTATTGTAGATTTAGTGTCAAAGTATAGTATTATTGAATTCAATACATTGTTATTGTATGGAGGGTGACGCGATGAAAATGATGATTGAAAAGTGGGTCGCGTTTATTGAAAGTTTGAGAAGCACTGATATACATAAATAGCGAGTTTTCTATATCGTTTAGGATACAGTTGCGGATTAAAGCATTCAGTAAAGCATGTGTGATCACAAGAATTTATGTAATGAATATTAAAAGACGGTACATTACGAACGAAGGCATTCAGACAAAAGACAATAGCGACCACACACAGACGCGCAAGCAAACATTGGTGGACAAAGTCGTTTAAATTTCTGAATCCAAAGAACTAGAAAAAACTTCAATTCTTTTTCTATCAATTTAATTAGTAGGATCCAATGGCTAATGCAATATTTCGTTAGTTCGTCACAAATATTCTATGACTCGACACTTTTATAAGAACTAAAATTTGTTAATCAGTCTGTAAAAATTTGTTAATGGTTTTTTTTTCCAATTTCCGTACAATAATCTCGGATTCGAGTCTCAAATCCAATCTAATCTAAGTTCTAGGACGTTTAGTCATCAGCAGTAGGCAACGCCTAGGGCTTCCTTCACAACAAACGATTCCGAAACTGTAGTGATCATTCCAATTCACAGTGATTCTGAATGAATTGAGATTTGCCTTCACACCGCCACGGGTCAATCGTTCTTCCATCAGTTGCTGTCGAACATGGATGCTGTCTTTAATGTTTTAAGACGATTAACGTCTCAGGCTATTTTTTTCACAACTGTATCCTTATTCATTTATATTCAAATTGAAATACATAAAATAAAAAAAAATACATAAGAATGGTTTCATTTATTATTTTATATTTCGCCTGTTAGTATCAAGTGTAATTATAGTCGGAAAAGTAGTAACAAATAATAAATATGTGTATTGTAATTATATTATAATGCTTTTACAAGTAATATATCTAATGTATTTAAAAGGCATTTCAAATGGTATGTTATATGCTGCAGCTTTTGTAGCATATAACAATTATTTTTTGTTTATGTATTAAAAAATGGTTTACTAATACATTAATGAATTAAAAATTTTACATGACATTTACATTTTGTTTGTTTCATAAAACAAAATTTGAGATCTATGTAGAAATAAAACGGAATCTTTTTTTAAAAATTAAAATTATCGACAATATTGGTGTTTTCTTTTATTTAAGCTTTATTATAAATATTTAATTTTTTTCTCTCTCAAAATTAAATAAATTCTTATCAAATTGATCGCTGAAGCTATTTAAAACTTCTTTCATAATATCCCCCCTCCCAAAAAACACATTTTGTTTTAAAGTATTATTAAGTAAAGAATAAAGATTTCAAATTTTTAAAATTGAATAATTTTTTTTTATTTGCGTGAGTATAAAATACAGCCTACACATTTGGCGACAAGAACTATAGTTAGTTCACATAATGAAAAAGAACACTATAAATACTAAAAATATAAGTGTCATCTATTGGCATAAAAACAAACTCATGCTATCCCTAACTGGAAAATCATTATCTTCAATCATCTGGAATCAATTTTTTTATTAGAAAACATATGTGGTATAATCACTACTAACATAAAAAACAATAAAAACCTTCACTCTATTTGTTTGAATTCACTTTTTCTTTAAGAAATTTCTTCCAGCTGCTGGTGAATAAGTGAAGAAAATCTGACCTGCAGAATCATGCGTAAATGGGAATGTTGGTGGATTGAAGCGGTTTCGGTTGATGTGAAGGTGGGAAGAGAATCTTGGCTTATTTGAGTGGAAATTACGAAGCCGAATCCTGGTCGATCAGTCAAGTTTGATGGTGAATGAATCAGAGTCGTTTGGTGTGAAGGGAGCTTTAACCCCTTTAGTGTATACACATCCTGCTGAGCTCTGGTGTCTTTATTGCCCCATATGTGTACACTCGTCCTGCTAAAGGAGGACTTTTTGCATTGTGCTGCTCTGTTTAAAACTAGTCCCACGACTTTGGAACATAATAACATGACATTGACAGTGATTCTAAGGAATTTACTTATTTCGGAGAAGAGGTGGGGTGTTAATTTAAAAGGGTATATTCCAGGTACGATAAAATTCATAGCTTATCAGTTTTCTTGTTTTTTTGTTTGAGTGTTATCTTTCCTATTCTTCATTTGCAGTCACTTTCGCTTACCGTATGAAAAAGGAACTTTTTAATTTTTTGTACATATGCACTGAATGTGATACTGGTTTATGTGTTCAATCATGTTTCAGGACATATCACCGAGCGGATAAGTTATAATTTATTTTTTACTTTATATTGTAACGCTAGTGATTATTTATTTTTATTTTCAATTTATCATTTTATCCTTCTTTCCCCTTTCTTTTTTAAAGTGAAAGTAAACAATTATTAGATGGGAAAACACGAGTCCATTTTCTCCCAATAACCGCGCAACTGTCGGGAAAACGGTGGCACTTTGGGGGGTTATTTCGTAACTTTTCTTCGGCAGTTAAGGGGTTTAATGAAAATGAGGACGTGTTAAAAATGTTCAACTACAGAGAACGCAGAAAGATATAGGTGTATACAGTCACTCAAAAAAGCATTGAGACACTTGGCATGAATAACTGTAAAGTCATTTGAAAAAAGTTTATCACATTAAAACAAAAACAAAATGAATTAAGAAATATTTTAACATTTCGTGTACAGTGTACAAGGAAAATTTTATTAGTATTATAGAATTATATTTTGATGTGTGTAGCTTTTCAAATATAATTCAAAGGCACACTGGAGTCAAAAAAGTATTGGGACACTTTTAAAATGAGAAATTTAACAATTATATAGCGCATTAATAGAATTTAATTTCACACAACTTTTACAGACTAGAAGTTAAAACATAAACGTTTCAACAGATAAGATTACTTCTAAAAAAATGGCGAGAAACAAAGATATATCGGTTGATGTGAGAAATCTCGTATTAAGTCATTGGAAAAAGGGAAATCAGTTCGCTGTATAGAAAAAAGCCTTGAAATTGAGTAAGTCTACTGTTTTTAACATCATTGACAGGCTCAAGAAAACAAATAGTGTTGAAAACAAGAAAAGATAAGGGTGTCCAAGGATATTTAATGAACGTGAAGAAAAGTGGATTGTGAGACAAGTACACATTAATCCAAGAACTAGTGCAGTAAAAACTACTTATATAAAATTAGATTAAAAAAATCAGTAAATCCTGAAACTGTCAGAATTTTTTTAAGAAAACGTAAGTATAATGACAGAGTACCTCAAAGAAAGCCCTATATCATCAAAAGCAAAATGACAAGATATGTTTGTATTTGCTAAAATGTATGTAAGACAGCCAACACAATATTGAGAATATGTAATTTTTATTAATGAAAGCAAATATAACATTTTTTGGATCAGATGGCAAGCAAAAGATTTGGAGGAAATCAAATACAACAATGCATGTCAAAAATTTACGGCCTATTGACAAATATGGAGGAGGTAATCAAATTGTCTGGGGCTGCATGGCAAGCTCTACTGTCGAGAACTTACCTTTTTTGATGGTATAATGAATAAATATGTCTATCTTGGTATTCTCAAGCGAAGTTTAAAGCAAAGTGCGAGCCAGCATGGAATCTCAGGACATTATAAATTGCTCCAACCTAATGACCCGAAACATAACGCAGATATTTGACAGTTATGGGTCTTTTACCACTGGCCTAGTGTTATTAAGACTCCTTCAGAAAGTTCAAACCTTAATCCCATTGAACATGTGTGGGATTATTTGCAGCAAAAACTATATGACCACCTAATTTCTAAAAAACAGGATTTAAGAAAATATTTGGTCGAAGAGAGAGAGAGAGAGAGAGTGGACAAAAATTGATAGATCACTTTGCAAAATATTCATCCACACCATGTCAAATAGACTTCGAGAGGTCATAAAAAGCAAGGGCGACCCAATAAGATAATAATTTCTAAGTTTGAATTGTTTTTTATTAATTTATTGGGAAGTTTCCCAATACATTTTTGAGAACGTTTTCTTAAGTCGATCCCTTTTATTTTCAGTTTTAACCATAATTGCATTAATGTATGAGTTTTGTTCAAGTTATTATTATTTGTATTTAACAAAATAACGTTTACTTTTTTTTTTGGTTTCCTTTGTTTGTTTAAGTAAAATTTTACGATAAAGATGTATGAATTGGTAGTGTCCCAATACTTTTTTTGACTGAATGTATATATTCGAGCTATTTGCATATCCACGAGATCGGATCCGAATGTGATTTTTCTTTAAATACTTTATAATGGAAGTATATCATCACGTTTGCCACAATAGATAGTACTATGTTTTTGATCCTGAATAAATTACTTAAAAAAACCTGATCTTGTTATTATGCTTGAAACTTCAACGAATACTCTTGAAGTGAACACAATTTTAAATTTTTGTTTAAATTTTAAATAAAAGGAATTAAAAATCCAGTAATGTCCTGGATTTTTCAGGATTAAAATTATAGTTTAAGTAAAACCTTTCACAAAAGAATTATTATAGAAATATCTGATTTTGTGTATATGTGTGCGCACACTCGTGTCTGTATGTGTGTGTGTAAAATAAATAAATAAACAATAAAATGTGTGCAATGAAATCTCATTTTCGTTAAATTGTCACTCTACATATCATCTGCATCACTAAATCGTTCAATTCTTAGTTCACTTTCCTTGTAGTAAAATAAAAGTATTCAGTTAAAGTTTTTTTTAACATTATTTATTTGTTTTTGTATTTAATGTGTAATGAAGGCAAATTAATGTGCAAGTACATTTTTTAGATTTTTAATTGATGATTATGCGTTATTTTTCATAACCTTTTGTGTTTTGTTTATTTTATAAATGCGTTTTTGTATTATATATTTTTTGCTTTACTTTTTTTGTTTAAGTTATAAAAATTTAATATTTACCATTTTATTATTTATTTCTTTACTTATTTTTAATTCAAATTTCAGACTTTTTAGATTATATTTTCTGTTATTTTGAGTATGTTTCCTTTTATTATTTCTTTTTATTATTTTTTTATTTTCTTGATAGATTTTATGCACTTCAAGATTATTTTGCAGAAGCTAATGGAATAAAACTGACGTGGTAAAAATGGAGTTCCAGAAATTCTTTTCATCAGTACTTTGGAATCAAAAATACATACAATAAATTGTTTTTAAATCATAAAGTTTTGCTAATTCCTTTTTTAAGCATTCAGTTTCAGAAAAACTTACGATTGTATCATTTTTGTGTTAAGTATAATATTAAAGGTTAAAGAATACTTGAAGTTTTTTTTTGTTTGTTTGTTTTTTGTTTTCAATAAAGATATTGCCAAAACTAGTTTTTTTTATCTGTTAAGGCATAGGAATGCCCATTAACCTTATACATGTTTATTAATTAGTACGGTTACAAAATATATTTAATTATGTTAACTGTAATATGCTTACACACACATTATGCTTGCGTTATATATGTATCATTGATAATAGAGTTACATTTTTATTATTCCATTAAAGTATTGACTTTTCAGTTTTGAACATATGAACTTACTGTAGCACTCTGATAATAAAATGAAAAAAAAAATCTCTCTCTCAAATAAACAACTTACAAATTAAAGGGTATTAAACTTATGTTTCAAAAAGAATAATTGTGGCAGATTACATGCTATTCAAAGAAATAAAAAAATCTGCAGTAATAACTTCACATTCAATATTCGTTATTTAATACACATATAGCTAGAAATATTAATATCACTTGCTGTTTAATCCAGCTGTTTTTTAAGCCAATGAGTTTTCATACATGTAATGCAAGCAAGCATCTCATTTGCAGATTAGTTGATAATACACAAGAAGAGAACTACGAGGCCTGACGGGATTTTAAGTATCGTTTTGGAAAAAATGCATATAAAGAATCTTTTTTCAAAACAAAATTTATTTGTACAGGAAAGAGTATGTCGGGAACTATTTAGTTGCACTCATTACCCAGGTTCTTTTCATGTCGATAAATCAACTTATCTATACCCTTTTTGAAGAATGGAGCAATCAGTAAACATCTTTTGAAATTTGTGAAAACTCTCATTACAAAGCTATCTTATTGTGAACCATCTGTTTTCACAAATTTTCTGATTTACTGTTTCAATCCAACCATCAATAACAACAAAAGGCTGTTCACTCCATGTTTTGTCATGAGAATTGGTTCACCCATCATTGAACTGTAGAACCCACTTTCTCATTATTTCATCGCAACTATTATATTTTCACTATAACTCTCAACAAATTGATAATGAATTTCAACTGGCTTAACGTGCATGCGGTCACAAAACGAATTACAGAACGTACTTCACAGTCAGCGGGATCGGCATTCGTCTCAAACATTTTGAACGCTCATTAATATGTGTAAAAATAACACAACCTTATTTTAATGGAGTCACTCTACTGATAATCAACCAGAGACAGTTATATGCAAGATTTCAATGATACTAATTCTACAGTTGTAGTAGAACGAAACAGTATGTAGTTTCAGAACACGCCTCGTGCATATTAAATCATTTTTTGAAAGATCTCAAATAGAATACTAAAAATGGTTTATATTATTTAATAGACAATAAAAGCTTCTATTTATAATATAAGAGTTTGCAATCTCTTTTTAACGACCAAAACAAGTTCTGAATAATATAAAGAGCTGTTTTTATGGCAATAAAAAGTTCAAGGAAAACTATTAAATTACAGATCTATAAGTATTGCATAATTCACTTGAATTATTGACTCAATGCAGTTTGAATTCTGTATACTCAAGAGAAAATTTATTTTATATGCTAGTACACACACAATTGGGAATGCGTGAATAAGGAAACCAAAGACAACTTTCTTCATTAAAACTCTTCAGCAAACATTTCATGATACAAGAAAAATTAATTTTGACTGAAAAAACAAAGATTCAAGATTACTACTTATTTATTAAAATAGCTTTATATTACATAGTACAGCTTGCAATTCTTATAAAATATCAAAGATTCATTCCATTTCATTTAAATTCAAATCTGTAGATCTGTATATAATTCTGTAGAATAAAGGCGTCGACATTTTTGTGAATTAAAATAATACAATAGTTCATTAAACCCAGTTCATACGAACAGTTCATTAAAATCCACAGAATCTCTTATAATTGTTTTGTGTATTGCTTAATATGTATGTAAATGCATATGAGGGAAAATAAAAGATTTCTCCCTCGAAGACTCAGTTACAATTCTACAACTTCAAACAAAGACATTGGTATTTGGAAATTTATCGTTACATCTCCCATTACTCCGTTTGCAAGGCTTTTACAGGCCACATTGAAACAATAGACATGACAATGCAATTGGTGTACATCAACACATATTTAAATAAAGATTCCCAATGAAACACTTTCTTTTCAGTAACATCATTTGAAAAGCCATTTGTGTGAACAAAGGAGTAAAAAAAAAGTGCTATTCCAAAACCGTAAGGGGATGTCTTGTTTCCAATAAATTTCACAACACGGTACACTGTATTAGAAGCGAAAACATTGACGAACAGTAAATTTGATTCTGGTAATCTAAGGCGAAGACTAAGCACATAGAACCTTATGAATAATTCATCACAAACATTCTAAGTAAAGTTCTGTACACCTCTGGAACAGAAAATCTTGGCTGTCAGAATTTCTTTCTCTCTCGCTGAAGTTTAAGATGCACAATAAGGCGAGTATAGGATTACAGGTCTCCGTAATGCAGCTGTATCCAAATGTAAATAATCTACCCTGTAGGTAATAGAAAATTTTCCACTATGTTTGTCAAGTTGGTTTAGTGTTTTAGAGATGAAATGCTTTGGAAAGAATGGGTTGGCTTTGTTTTCGCTTGGTCTTTTTTTTTTTGGTCTTGTAGATTTTGTGACTGGTAAAGCCCTTAGGAGACGGATCATTTAACATGGTGTAAGAGCGATTTATTTCAGCATTTAATTTCTCGTATCAAATTGAGTTTTAATTTTAAATATATTTTGTTGATTAATTATTATTTTAATTATATAAAAATGCATTTCTTGAAGGTAATTATAATTAATGCATATTCATTCTTTAATTTTTTAATTTAATTTGCATTAATACTGTTATAACGTCAAAAACAATAAAATTATGTATTATGAGTTTGTGAAATTATGTTATTTTTTTTATTTCAACGTAAGCAAGGTATAATTCACCATAACTATACATTTGTTCTAACTGATATACTCGATGTTCAAAATTATATTATTTATCTTTCATTTACTATAAACTTTGCTAACACCCATAAATTTTTATATGAACCGTAGAATTAAATTAAATCACCGTGTGTAAAAATGCCTTAAAGTTCGCAAAATTAAAATAATTACAAACGAAATAATGAAAAATTTCACTTAAAATCGATCTTCATAGGCATAAATTATTCATCAATGAAATCAGTCAAATAGAAAGGGTAAGTGTTTGCAACTCGAAATTTCTATATATTCTAATACACTGCTGGACAATTGCTAAGGACGGATAACACTATCATCCATAGCAACCACAAAATGAAAGGAAGCAAAATGTGGAAAATTAGAATAAGTGCCGGATATTAGTAAGAAGAAGTATGAGTATGCAAATTTTTTTTCCACGTCTGTTCATCACGTGATAGCGTTCATAAGAGCTTTAAAGGTTTTGACGCGTGTGGACAGTTGTTGTTTCAAGTCAAAGTTTTACAGGAAAGATTTAATAGACGAACTTAAAAGTGTTGGCATGTCTTCCCGACATCACATAGATGATTTTATGCGTGGCCGAATTATTGAAAGATCGAAGAAGGGTGAAAAATAACAGATGTTGCCAGGGAGTTCGACATCGTTCACAACGTTGTTTCACGGCTGTGGAAGTCATTTAAAACTACTGGAACGTGTAGTAGACGGCACAGGGGAGGTCGTGTTAGAAGTACGACGCCTGCAGAAGACAGATGTATTGTCCTATCAGCAAAAAGGAACAGGTGCACCACAGCTCAGCAGGTGGCAAATCCGTTTCTTGCTGCCTCAGGAAAGCAGATCTCCCGAAAAACTGTTGCCAGACGTTTGAGGGGAGGAGGACTATACGCACGCAGACCTGTTGTGTGTGTCCCATTGACCAGACAGCACCGTACTGCCCGTTTGCAATGGTGTCGTGAGCATCACAATTGGACTGAACAGGACTGGGCATGCGTACTATTCTCAGATGAGAGTAGGTTCAGTCTGTCATCGGATTGTAGACGCCAACTGATCTGGCGCGAGAGTGGTACTGCTTATCGTCCAGAAAATATCCAGGAAAAGGACCGATATCCGACATGCAGTATCATGGTGTGGGCCAGCATCATGATCAATGGCCGCACGCGCCTACATGTGGTTGCGAATGGGACTATGACGGGCCAAAGATACATTGATGAAGTTCTACTTCCTCATGTTCGTCTTTTCCGTGGTGCTGTCGGTGATAAATTTGTTTTTATGGACGACAAAGCAACATGTCATCGAACACTCGCTGTTCAGGATTGTCTAGACAGCGAGGGTTTTCAACGTCTTGTATGGCCTGTGCGTTCTCCAGATCTAAACCCCATTGAAAATGTGTGGGATGTTTTGGGGAGGCAAGTTGCTGGTCGAAACTATCCTCCGACAAACAAGAACACCCTCATCCGTGCACTCACAGAGGAATGGGATAAAATGCCTCAACAGCTGCTGGATAATGTTGTGCAAAGTATGGTACGACGTGTGGAATGTTGCATCACACTCCACGGTGGACATATGCCGTACTGATACCTTTCTTTAAGGTGCCTGCTGACTTTTAGATGCATTGTTCCATTTCTCCGTACGCAGATCAAATGAACATTTTTTTTTCTTTCAGATGTTTCGCAGCTTTTGCACTTTCCAGAACAATAAATATTCTTTATTCTAATGTTTGAACAGTGTGGCAACTATATTTTATCCTACTAGGCCTCATGTCTCGTTTAATGTTATGCTACATAGCAATTTGTGATCCGTCCTTAGCAATTGTCCAGCAGTGTACTATACAGTATATTTAAGTATCAAGATGTATACTTAATTAAATACATAAAAATAAATTACAAAAATCTTCTGAAAAGTAAAAAAATAATGATAATTATAATAATATATCAAAATAAAAAATCACAATGGCAAACAAAACAATAAATAAAATACATTTTAAATATAGTTTAAAAATTTCCACAAGTTTAACATCAGACATGGGATCGAAAAGTTGGGTTAAACTAGTTTGATGATATCAACGTTTTCCCTATTGCAACTTGGTAGGCTAAAATAAAAATATCCAATGCCTTAAAATGTTAAAATTTCGAAAATTGGAATATTCACAATGGTAAGATTTGAAAAAGATTAAGCCACAAGTTTATTAAAATTGCTAAGAATTTAACAGATCTTCAGTATAAAAAATTCAGCAATAACATACACACATACACATGAATGCACACACAAGTATATACATTTATGTCTTGTAGAAACATTATAGTTTCGATGATAAAAGAATAAAAAGTTCCTGGTTTGAAATGGTAAATCTGATGACACTGAATAAGTTTTGAGAATTTGAGGAGATACATATTAACATTTCTGCACTATAAATATAATTTAAGAAATAATAATAAATTTTTGTAGTACAGAGCGTAACTAATTGGATCTGAAATTAAACTTCTCTGTTCTTCATTTATTGAAACTGCGCTTTTGGGTTTTATATGTCCTCACACACAGTTCACCAAATACAAAATTAACTTTAATTGGACTAATGCATCTAATTTGCTTATTTCCATTTTTAATTTGTTTTCCATTACGGTTATCCTTTGAAGTACAGCAAAATCAAAAACATGCATAATCAATCTGAGTGTACAAATTGCACTGAAATTAGGGTGATGTTATATTTTCTACTTTATTTTCATGTTTATGTACAAGATAATGCATAAGATTTCATGTTATCCGCCGCGGAATCTATTTACTTTTATTTAATGAATAAATTAGCCAACGACATTCACTAATTTATTCGCTCTCAACATTTTTGCTTTAATTTTAATAACCAATTTTAATTTTTTTTTATACATACATTGTCTTAAAAATCCTTCACTACTCAACCTGTCGATTTTTAAAAATTATGTGAGTATATACTGAAAATATATTTTTAATCTTTAATTTTAATACCCTACGTCTCTTTCTTCATGTGATGAGTATACATGAACTTTGAAGAACATCGTAGTCTTTAGACAAAAATGTGCTTTAAAATTTAAATTTAATTCCATTTTTCAGTTCTTACTATCACAGTCCACACTCTCCTTTATATATATATATATATATATATATATATATATATATATATATATATATATATACTGCTCAAAATAATTAAATGATATTGCGGTTTTAGGTGGATGATTGATACATGGTCGACAGACGTAGTAGGTTATATGAGAATAAATTACACATGTTTGGCAGAAAAAAAAATGCATTTTATTCCGCATTTGTGTACGAAAGGAAAAAAAAACACAATTTGTGCATTTGAGAAAAAAAAGAAGAAAAGGTGTTTTCTTCAAAGGAAATCATTTTCAGTAGGGGGTATGGTTTCCAAGGACGGCCAGCAATGTTGAGCACCTTTGAAGCATGGAGTCAATGATGCTATTAATCACGAGTTGGGGTATTCTGTCCCACTCTTCCAGAAGAACTCTTTCCAGTTCTTGAAGAGTTTGTGGGGGTGGTTGGCGGCCAGAAACTCGTCTTCCTAGAGCGTCCCAAACGTGCTCTATTGGTGTCATGTCTGGAGAACAACCTGGCCATTCCATTCGTACGATTCATTCCTCGAAAAGGAAATCCTCCACCTGGTTAGCACGATGTGGCCTGCAGTTATCGTCCATTAAAATGAAGTCATCTCCGATTGCTGCAGCGTAAGGGATTACAATATATCTGAGGATCTCATCCCTATATCGGCGAGTAATCAGAGATCCATCTCGAATGATGTAGAGGTCTGTGCGCCCGTCAATGGAGAGGCTACCAAACACCAACACTCCCCCACCGCCAAATCTGACACTTTCGTGCGAGAACTCAGAATTCTTCCTACTGCCATGGTCCCTCCAGATGAAAATACGCCTATTATCCGGATGAACAGAAAAACGAGACTCGTCAGAAAAAAGAACATTGCTCCATTCATTTCTCATCCAGTTCACATGCTCTGGTGCCCACTCCCTGCGGTCGCGACGATGCCTCGATATTAGTCCAGCACATACCATCGGTCGGTGAGCATACAGACCTACACCTTGGAGCCAGTTTCGGACAGTCTGAGTTGAAACCGTGGTGCCAGTAGCCGAGCGAAGGTGTTGTTGGAGAAGAGTAGCGTTCATATTTCGGTGTCTCCGAAACGTTAAGACTAATTAACGATCTTCATTGTGCGTTGTTGCCCGTCTACGACCTTGTCCTGGTCTACGGCCTGCACTTCCAGTCTCCAAAAAACGGTTCCAGATCCTGGAAATCACACTTTGTGACACTCCAATGGCTTGGGCTACTTCGGCTTGAGTCTTGACCTCTTCTAACTTACCAACAACTCTCCAAGTTTCTGAATCGGTTAAATGACTTCGGTGAGACATCGTACTCATCGAAACAAAGAAGGCACTGAATGCAGATCATCCTTGTCTGCATTTCAGCTGTAAGTGAAATTTCCTTCGCTGCCTCTGAAGCGACGTTTTTGACGTCGAACTCAAAATTAGCATACTCCACAGTTTGAAAATCAGAAAAATTTGCATTTGTGATTCTCTTCTTCCATTTTCGGCAAAAAAATTTTTTGCTTTTATCTTTATTTTATATAAAACATTCAATATCCTTTAATTGTTTTAAGCAGTATATTTATATATATATATATATATATATATATATATATATATATATATATATATATGTATAATTTTATATATATATATATATAATTTTATATATATATAAAATTTATATATATATATATATATATATATATATATATATATATAGTATAATAAAATAAAAGTGGAGAATAACTAGAACCCACAGTGCTAAAGAAGTAACAAATTAGACTTCAGGAAACACAACAAATGTAGATACAAAAAGTTATTGGACTAAACTGGAAACATATTATGATTTCTATAGCTGTCGCTGAATTAGGCCAGCAAATTAGGGTTAGCAATGCTTTATGGATTCAAATTTTCCCCGTACAGCAGAAATTTTCGACATAATAGAAAAAAAATACCTAAGTTGTAAAGTTAAGCCTAATGCAACACGTGGTTGTAGAACCTAATAAAATCGTAAAAAGAAATTGTGAAAAGAGAACAATAATGAATATATCAAGGAGATTTTTTGGAGAGATTTGAACAAGATATATATTCATATATATATATATATATATATATATATATATATATATATATATATATATATATATATATATATATATATACATATATATATACATATACATATATATATATAATATATATATATATATATATATCTTGTTTAAATTTGCAATCGTTAATAAAATGCTTTCTATTCATCCATTTAAGTTCAAATACAATTTTTAAACTTGTAGTGGATGGCACTTGATGTCAATATAGTTTTTTTTCCAATTACCACAATTCCTTAACTAAATTTAATTTATGAATAAAATGAAATAAAAAATAATATAGTCCAACAGTGTATATAGGAAGTAAAATCACCCAATGTGTTCATGTAGTGCAATAGATAGCACTTTGGGCCTCTAATCCAAGGGTTGTGAGTTTAAATCTCACCTGGGATGGCCTAATTTCTGAGAATGTGATGTCTTTTTACTATACTGTTTTATGGTAATAATTAAATTTAGTTGATGAGTAAATAGTAACAAACAAAAATAATAGTCCATCACCCTATATAGAAAAGAAGATGGAAAATTGCAATTAAAATCGCTTTCTTTTTTGCCACTTAATAGTGTAATTCTGTCATATTTGTATACATATTTATATTAATTGTAATTATTTAATAAATAATAACTAAAATAAATTTTCTCTTAGTTGAATTAAATAAGAAGTGACTTTATAATTTTTTCTATATTACTTGATAATTTTAAATGCTGCGAGATATTTCAAAAAACTACAATATTCATTCTAATAGGCAAAAGAAAATGTTTTTCCTTTACACCATTTCGTCCGGATGCCAGGGTTTTTCTATCATTTTATACAAAAAAAGACTGTAGGAATAGTACAACTGTACAACCTTACTGTGCATTACTAATTTTTGTAAAAATAATTAAAGCACAGTTTTTGGAAATTTCCAAGCGATTTTTGTTGTTGTTAATTATCGAAACCTGATCACCAGTAACATCGAGTCAAAACCAAAAAGTTCATCATGGCTAAAGAGTTAGATTATTTCTTCGTTTAGGCTGCCGTTTTGAGCATCATGCAGGTGACAGTACATTTCGCTCTGATCCTCCTCAATTTTGTGGATGAGCACACTGGGTGGTCTGGGGGTCCTTCACATTTCTCCTTCTACCACAAACCTCTCCGGAAGACGTTTAGCTCACCAAATATATTTAGCTGGGTTGGACAGACTCTTCATGATACGAACGACTTCTGATGTTTTTAAGGTGTTACGGTCCACCCAGTAGCGTAGGTTTGGCAATTCTGTATTAAAATTGTATGTTTTCTTAACACTCGTTTCCGACATTGTACCTTCTTTTAAAACATGTCAGATTACTATGTTTAATACAAAAATACAAGTAACTAAAAATGTTAAGTTGAATGCTTGAACAACTATGAAGGACTTCTAGATCGAGAAGTGTGGCTGTATTCAATGCAGTGAGCAGAAAACTTACTTGAGCCGATGAATCTGAAAACAACGTATGTAATCAATTTATCCGCTTTTGAGTCCCCCGGAATTCCTTTTGATTGCTTTTCAATTTTAACTAGAAAATCAATTACTTATATAATGCACAATTCCTTAGAATATACTTTTTCTCCATGGGAAGGAATTTTTTTAACTGTTCCTATTTACTAATAACTTGTTAAATGACTTTAAATAATATAAAAATATTAAAAGCTAATTTTTTTAAACAAATTTCTTTACACATTAATCCTTCTTTCACAATGCATTCATTTTGACTGCTTTGGAGCAATATAGGTATATACCAAGTTTCCCTCTTTCGAGTGTTAAGCATGGGGTGTGGAATGATAAGGATGTGAGATCAATAGCCAATGCCGTGCGATAATGGGAAGAGCTGATCTCTCATCAACATTTACTCTCTCCTTCAGTCAACGTGTGTTAAGTGTCCTCGTGCTATTCCAACGAAGGTGCATGTCTTGTTTACAAATTAATCGAATGATTTGCTTACGTAAACAAAGTCCAATTCTCCAGTCCAGATGGCATCGGTGTTCCATAAATATGTTTCTTTTAGTATGCTTGTCTTAGGTCTTAGTAAAGATCACTCCAAAATGTCTTGGCGATCTAGCGGTCGATCGAGATCAATTTAATGCCCATTCTTGGTATATATCCCATGCAACTTAAGGTATCCGGCTACTTGCGACAACTTTTTTTAAAAAAAATGGAGACATGGAGATTTTTTGTGGTTTTTAGATTTATTTAGTACATTTTAAGAAAAAAGGCTAAAATTAAAAAGAGAAAAATAAATTATTACCATTAAAATGGGCAAAAATTGACAAAAAAAATCACACAAACAAGGGTCGCTCTGTACACAAGTAGTAAATAAACAAATGCTCAATTTTTCAATTTTGGTGTGTTGTTATGCCATTCCTTTTTGAAGAGACCTTCAGGATAAGAGAATTTTTAATTTTTACAAAAACTAGAGCACTTTATCTTAGCTATTATATGAAATTGCTTAAAAAACATTGATTGTATTCACAAAAGGAACTGTAAATTTTGCAATAATACAACTATTGATAAATCTGAAGTTTAAAACACTTCTACTGTTATACAGAATATAAATGAAAAATTAAAGCAAATTATTGTAAGAACTTTTTGAGCAATCATTGCCCCCGTTTGAGCTCTTTGCAAAAAAAAACACATTTCGAGTAAAACGCATTTTAAAGTTTGACATCTTGTGTAAAGTTATGGCATCTGCTTTTACTAAAATACTTGTAATTTTTGTTCTAGTGAATGGAAAATAAATCACTTGGTATTTATTTTTATAAAGCTAATAAGATGGCCTACAAATTAAAATCATAAAAAATTGTCCATTTTTAAAAAAATTACAGTATACAATTGGGCAGTATACAATTACAAACATCCATGTCTTCTCCGGGATTCGAGCCAGATTCTCCATCACAGTAGTCAGTAATATTTTGTCTATGCAGTGCATAGGCAGTTTGAACTATCATTAGTGAGTCATGAATAAACATCACTTTTCACAGAGCTCTAGTTTCCTAGAATAAAAAAAGCATTTTAAAATCAAATAATGTGGGATTAATATATATTTCATACTACATGGTATGGTACAGAGTTGGGCATTTAAAAGTGCCAAGGAAAACCGAGAGTTCCAGGTTACTAATAAACATGGCAAAGGAAGAGAGATAAATCGTTAGCAGGCTTATAGCAGATGTCGAAAATGCCCTCCCCCCCTATTCCTCTCTTGGAGCCTTTGCGCCCTGGTCATCAAGTTATGAAAGGCAGTTGTGATGTTCCTCCCCTTGGGAGTACATTCCTCGAAACATCAGCGTGAGCTAGAGGTGTAGGGTTATCGTAAGAACTAGAATCAAACATTATCTTAATATGATTTTACTAAGATATTCAACTTAAACTTTGAACAAATATAATATTATAAATTAATGAATGAGAGAATCTACGATGACGCCATACACAACACACTATATAATTCAGACCTATCTCAATAATTGAACCGCCTTCTTCTTATAAAATCTTCAAATAAGCAAACAATCCTACCTTATATTATTCTGTAATAATCTTGTCTTTATCTACAAGGTATGTAGCTTTAGGTTTAACTTCTAATCGACCACCAATATGCTTATCCACGATACGTAGAACTTCAATCTTTGAACGACGAACTTCAATAAATATCCACTGCCACAACGCACGTCAATTGTCGAACATTCCTTTACACTACTATTACATTGCCATCACACTCAATCTAAGATCCTATATTTATCCTTTATTATTTGAATCTCTTCACTTCTCATTTCTTGGATTTGGTTGGAAAAGAGTTGCCATTAATTCTGGCCCAAAGAACCCAAAGGACTTGTTAAAGAAAAGACGCGTAAGACGCCACACAGTTTGAAGCTGGACTACTGAAATTGATACAATCTCATCGGAAATGTTTTGTTGCAGTTCTTGAAGATAGTGAGAAATGAATCGATACACCTTAGACTTGATGGTTCCCACAAAAAAATAGTCACACACTGACACATCAAGTGGCCTGGGTGGCCAGTAAAGGCCAAGACTAGACTGGTCATCGTTAACAACTCTGCAAGGAGTGAAGATTGTGTAAATGCGATCCACATGTTTTGGTGGGATGTATAGGAAGATGTACCATCATATTTGAAGTAACTACATGTCTTTTCCTTCTAAATTAAAGTTCCCACGAATGGATTGCCATTGATCAATTTATATTGACAGAGCCAGCACTAAGATCTTAATCGGATTTGATCAGTTGGTGTACACTTCATTTCATGTCCTATAGTATCCACTAGTCCGAACCACTTTTATTTGTCCCATTTTGTATATTTACTTTTGTAGAATAATATATTGTAATTTTAAAACGTTTAACGAGAATGGTAAGAAGATGGACAATAGTGAGCACTCTTTTCGTCGAGTGGATACTTACTTAATCAGTCAGTCTACCAGGTAGGTGAAGAAAGCGGATGCTAATGCCTGCGCACACAAGCCCCTTGTTGTTTTTATACTATTAACTGTTTTAATATAATTGTACCTGTGATCAATTTAAGTGTGAAATAATTTGAATATGTTTAATCTTTGGTGAGTTTGAATTTAGAAACCATGAATAAAAGTTGAACTGAGCTAAACGCCGTAGTAATTCTTTAGATCACAGTCTTCCAAACGTTAAATTATATCATTGTTATGAAAAACAATTTAAATTCTATTATTTTTCTTTTCGACTAATGTTCTCTGTATTTAATCTTGTAATTTTCATGTGTGGTATATTTTTTTTAACATTTTATTCATTGCATGTTTAAAATGAATAATATAAATATCCAAGCATTTATTACAAATTTTTGTTACATGAAAATGGTCTTTAAAGCAATTTTTTTATGTGTCAATTGAATCTTAATATCCATGGAAATCAATCTTTAATGGAGTAATATTTCCATAGAATTATATTTTCTTACATCCCCCACCCTATTTTTACCATTCACAATTATTTTTCAGTTACCTGGCTTTTCATTTTTCTTCTTATGTTCTAAACCATCAGTTTTTTAACTCTTGAATAGACAAAAATGTTAATTTTGAATTGTTAACAGTTTTTGTAAAATTCATTTTTTGAAAAGAATTGCATGAAAATATGGAAGCAAAAAAAAGTAATTTATTCGTATATCTATTAAATTTATTTTTATATCTATTTGGTTATTATCTATGTTGAATTCAATTCATATATAATAATTGTTATTCTGTATTTCATAATGGAAATATATATATATAAATGACATTCATCAAGAATCTACTTTAACGTATATTGAAGTGATTTATAAAATATTCATTTTCGTCGGTTTTAAAATAAATTTTTCTCTTTAATTCTGAAAAAGTTAATACACTGTTCGAAAATAAACCATCATTTTGTTCTCTGAATCAATTTTTACAAGAGCCAATTTAAAATTATGTTATTCATTTCTTTAAACTTTGTCTTTTTAATGTAAATATTTTTCATAATAGAAAATATTTTCCTCTTAAATATATTGCAAGTGAAATGTCATTAATTTTTTTTAAATAAAACAAATAAAATAAAAGCCTTACTATGTCTCATGAAATAAATATTTTTGAGGAGATTATTCAATTTAAAAGCGTATTTTTTTTAAAAAAATAAGCGACAAATGATTCGAAACAACACTTAAAATATTGATAAAAATGAAATTCTTTGCAATATTCATTTAATTGAAATTCATGTTTTATAAACAGTAAACGAAATAATAAATGCATTTTTCTCTAAAAGAAAAAAAAGAAGAATCTAAAAATTTACTTACATTTCAATTTCGACTAATGTTTTTTTTTTGTTTTTTTTTTTTTTTTTTTTTTTTTGTTTTTTTTTATAAAAATGGGCAATAAAAATGATTGAATTCATATTTTCTTTAAATGCGTTTATAATAATAAGATTATATTGATCGCTAAAAATTTTTTTGAAAAAAATAGCTTTACGGAAAACAACTAAATTACTTCAAGACAAAACAAATAAATTCCTTATGACAAATAGTTCTTTGTTTTGTTTATACAAAACGATAACATTGAAAAAATATTTAATAAACTTAGCTTATTAACTTTTTCTTCGTTGTTCATACATGTGTTTAAGTGGTTTAAATTCTTATTATTCTGAATATAGTTTAAATAAATATTTATAATTCCATAAGTTTGTATATGAATACTTGCTCACAATGAGATATACAGAAATCTATCTATAAAAATATAAATGTAACTTATTTTGAGTTTTGGTGCTTTGTGATAAGTATGAAACTCTTTATAATTTGCTTTTGTTTATTTCCTTAGCTTCAAGATTAACAATTTACTTATTTTTATAGCCATATATTTCCTCTTTTGCTTTATTTTGTTAAATAATATATTTTGTTATTACATTTTGATTTTAAGTTAAAATGCATATAAGCTCGTAAAAATGATATGCAAAGAAACTGGATATTTTAACAAGTTGTTTTCAATATTTAAATATTAACATACATGTAAACAAATACTAATCCTGTAAAGCTATACAGTTTTATTCAAAGTTTTAATATCATCGATTTTACGTTTTCACGGTGCAATTTTATACTTTTATATGTCTCTACTATTATCTTTCTTACGGATAATAGCAGAAAGTTTAAGGTATCCGACTACGTTCGGAACCATGATTTTTCAAAAGCGAATAAATGGATAATAATTTAAGATATTTAGTGTCACTTAGATTACAAAATATATATACAATTATTTTAAGAATATTATTACAATGAAAAATTATTTAAGTACAATATTTTGTCAAAAAATGAACATAGAATGACAAATTTTCAAAATATTCTCCTTTTGTGAAAAATGCTTTCATTATAATAATATTTTACCTGTACATAGCTCAGACCTCTGTACAGAGGCTCAACCAGAATTTTTGGAATATATAACTTAGAAGTGGGTTTATCCATATTTTAAGACAACCGGGTGAGAATTTTTGAGAAAAAAAGACCGATAATTATTTCAATTGGTTGCAACTCTGAAAATAATGTGAATGTTTCAAAAATCATAGTTCAGACTCTCTGGAGAAGTCTGTACTTTATATAAGCAAAATATTATTATTTTAAAAGCATTTTTTATAAAAGAACATTTTGAAAAGAGGTTATTCTAAGTTATTTTATTGCCAAAATATTGCATCAATTTTTTTTTTGTCTAAATATCGTTAAAACAATTTTATACATATATTCTAATCTAAGTGACAATAAATATCATGAAAATTATCCATTTATGAGTTTTTTTTAAAATCAGGGCTTCTCTAACGTAGTCGGATATCTTAATGAACAGTTAAATAATCTATAGAAAACATTGAATTACATCCCCAAATAAATTAAGTGAGATACGTTTTTATTCAATATACTGAAATCAGAGAATATTTTTTTGTTTTATTTGCTCAATATATATATCAATCTCCAACATTTCAGCATCAGCCAAAAAATAACTAAAAAACAGGTTTTTAAGAAACTAGAAGTTAATATATCTATAGGTTAAAATAAAAGGACTACTCAAGACTTTAAAGAAATAATGAAAAAAAAAACTTTTATTTACTCTCCGATTACTGCCTACTGTATGGAAGAAAATAAAGCAAATAAAAAGGTACAAAAGAAATACAAGAGAGGATAAGAGCGAGAGATAAAAAAAAAGTGAACGAATTTGTGTGTTTTCCACTTGCACAGTCTCCTTGCCTACCCTTCACAATGTCCACTACATGATCCGGGTTCTCTTGGTCCATTTAGTGACCAACCGAGAAGCTAATGCAGTTTTGCACAGACCCGACCCTCCCAGCTGAAACTTACTGTCAGAGTTTTTCTTCTTTTGTTCACATTGGAGAAAAAAACGTATATTTTGTTGAGTAAATGTATAGCATTCAGAGTAGAAGATTCTTCAGAAGGAAATACTTTATTTTATACAATAGATGCGAAAGAAATGGTGGCATTCAAAGACGGATATGGAAAGTGGATTTGGTAAAATGGCTTTCGTTTTTTTTTATATATATAATAGAGTAGGAGGAGGGAGACGACTTTACTTTTCTAGGTTGTATTTACTTTAGAGGAAATATCTCCATGTTTTAATCTTAGCATTGTTAGATTAAAGAGTTCGATATAAATCAGTGCTTATCAAACTTTCAATATTTGCGACCTAATATTTCATCATAATTTTACTCGCCCCCTCCATACAATAATAATATATTAATTCCGTAATACTATACCTTGACACCGAAGCTACAATACAACTTTAACATCGTGAGTGCCATTGTCGTATATAAACGTCTCACAAAGCCAAATCGTTAAATGCCCTGGACGTATATATACGTCTTTCTGAAGTACGATTCTTTCTGTGTCCTGCTATTCATAAAATTATTCTGAAGACTTTGCAATGTAATAAAAGGACCTTGGCAGTATTTGCAAAGATTTACTTATTTCACAGATAAGTTTTTATTTATTTACCCTTTTTCATTCCTCCAGCCGAATACATTACATACGTGCACTTACGTGGAAAACGGTGGCATTAGGAAGAAAATCCCGTAAATTTTAATCGGCAATTTCGGGATTAATTGTAAATCGTACAAATTATTAAGATACGTGTTGATTTTTGTAAAACCTTTATATAAGACAAGCTCAAAGGTTCATTGTTAATTATTAAACTTGTTCTTAACTTGTTCTTGTCTTGTTAAATAAACTATCAAATACATTGCGTGCATATCTGATACATTTACGATAGTGCAAGTATGTATTTTATATTTTATTATGTTAGAATGTATTTTGTTTGTTTACTTTCAAAAAATTAATTATTTTTGTATAAATAATCTTTTGTTTTCAAATTTTCGATGGGCACGTGCCCCCCACCCAGCTGGGAAATCACGTCCACCAAGGAAGGTGGGCCACAGTTTCAGAAACGCTGATATAATTCATATGGGTCACAATATAACTAAGTATCTCACCAGAGTTCCCTCTTAGAACTACAGTAATATTCCCTAACTTGTTATAAGAAGGACTGAGAGAGAGAGAGAGAGAGAGAGAGAGAGTGTTAACCGGGTAAGTCGAATTCGCGTAAGACGGGGTATTATTTTGTATATAAAAACTCTTAAATTATTTTTAACTGTGGCCGAAGACGAAATAATATAATAATTTAGGGTGGGAGGAAGTTTAACAAAATTTGAGATAACACACACAAATACAAAATTACAAACCACAGTCAGTTTTCTGTAGGTTTCATAAAATATAAACAAGTAATATACAAAAAAAAAAAAAATTAAGTCAATTCCTACTTATATCAGCAAAGAAAATTTTTATTTTAGCTACTTTTTATTAAATAGTTACAATTAATATAAATATCTATATACATATGACAGAATCACAGCATTAAGTGGTAATTAATTTGTATTATTTATCATTAAAGTATCGTATTGTCATCCAAAATAATTGTGTATATAAAATTTCAACTCAATTGAGCGCTTTAAAACGTAACTTATTAACGATTGAAAATTCTACGAAGATAAATAAATGAATAAATAGAGAGTGCGAGCTAATAGTAGGAATTGAAAAAGTAGTCTGATTCAAAAAAATTTTTCTCCCGTAAAATTTTTGCTATCATGATAATATTTTTTTACTCCATGTTTTGTTGAAAAATTACGCTCTTCATTGGAGTTCGTAATTTCTAAAATTTAAAATCCTTTTTCTGAGGCTTTTGGTCGAATTCCCAACCATCATTCGATCTTCTAATTGAATTGGGTCTAAAGACTCCAGTTCTTTAATGTCTTGTTGCTGAAATTTCTTTAAGTTCATCCATTGTGATTCCAGCAGTTCTTGAACATCGTCACAGTGCACTTTTAAATTTATTTGCCAGGCAAGATGGACAACTTCTTCCAGCAAAATACCAATTATGGCTGTGGGTAACCTAGCGTTTAAAGCATAGAGCTCCAGAGCTGAAGGCATGGGTTCGATGCTCGATGCCACTAAATACTCTCCAAGTACACACGGAGTTGCTGCTCGTTAAATCAGTGGGTCCTAAAGTCTTGTGGGCTGAATCACGAGTGCAGAGGTCTGTAGAATATTTCCCTCCCCTTCAGTTCCATGCCCAAATTGAGGAGGTGCAGATAGGTGGTGTCGCCATCTATCATCCTTTCGGGAATTTCTCCGTGCTAAATCGTACTGTCATCTGCATGATGCTCAAGGCTACGACCAACGGCAGGCATACATCTAGCACCTTGCCACGATGAATTTCGTGGGTCTCGATCTGACTACGTCAGACAGGTGGCATTAGAAATAACAACATTACCTATTACATGAGGCATAGGCGATTATTCCGTTTAAGTTAAAGTTACGAAAAAATAATAATAATAAAAAGATTGAATCAATGAGAATTGAAAATTGCGTAACTTCGGGTTCGAGTAAGTCGGATTAGCGTAAGTACAGGCATTACTGTATACACTTTTATAACATGCTTTTTAATAAATTTTTATATCAACCCCTTCTTTCCTGAGCTCGGTTTTAAAGGGATATGAAAAATTACATATATTTGGAAAAAAAAGGAGAAATACATGCTATTTGATGGAAGAGCATATTTTAGTTGAAAAGCAAAGCTAGATTTTTTCTACAAAGTGAACAATATATGAGATTCAATGAAAAAGAAATATCTAGAAATTTCTAAAATTTAAGTCATTTTGTTATTGAAAAAAAAATTCCTTAAAAATATTTAACTCTGCATTTTTACTTATCATTTGATGCGTCAATCGATACAATTTTATAATTACTTTCGACTTAAGGAGAATGAAAACAGGTCTTTATATACAAATAATTTTCAATCAAAATGATTAATGGGCATCTCTTACCATAAAATTTAAAGCAATGCATCGAATACGCAGGTTAGTCTTCGATAAATATTTGTGATATATATTGTGTTCCAAAAATAGGGCACTTTTTCTAAATGTTTTTGAAAATTCCTAACCTTAATTTAGGTACATCTTACTATATATTTTATTATAAAAGGCATTTTGAAAATCCTTTCTCTTTTTTTTTCTTAAAAAATAGGAAATTGTCAATTTGTTCGTAGAACACTGAATTTTTCTTACAGTTCAAATATTCCTCCAAAATGTGTTTCTTAAGCTGAAAGTAAAAAGGTATAGCATTCACAGTTTAATATTATGATTAATTTCCTGTAACCACTTAATGAATGATAATGTTTTGTTTGTACACATACTAGAGGAATATATATATATATTGAATTTTATATCTTTACAGTTGATTAATTAAGAATAAAACATTTGAATTTGTTCTTTATAATCCATTATGTAGGCTTAAGATAATATTTCATCCAGTAAAAGGGTTTGTAAGTGAAAGAAATCAGAAACCCTCGGGTGTATATCATTTGCATTTAGAGAACCAAGAACGATCTAATTATATTCATGAAACGATTTTTGCTACTTTTTACGTGTGTAAAATAAAACGCTTAATTTTAAATGCAATTTTATATTCACTTTGCTCTTTTTAACAAAGAATGCAAATATTGTAATTAAAATAGTTATATTCAATTTCAGTTAAAGTAAGCATATATTTGAATAATTTCTTTGTTTTCAAACACTATATGAAAATTTTTGCCTGATGCATAATTACAAAACTTGCACAGAGTTAATGTTCATCCCTATTTTCGCTTAAAAGTTAAATTAATTGAATTCGAATATATATTTATCCAAATATAGATATAAAAGAAAACCAAAAAAAATCAAAGGGTTTTCAAATGTTAATGAAATTTTAAATATTACTCGCTTTTATCTAAATACACACAGATCCCAAAGGAGACGGATATTTACGTCTAGCTCTAAACTTCAACTTTCTAAAAAAAGAAATTAAACTCCAAGCTTTTATTAATTGACTAGATCAGCTTTGCAAACTCTTAAAAATGTACACTAAAAGTTGAATTTTTAAAGAACTGTAAGCAAAATGCACAGATACATTAACGCGCCATTCTAGAAAGCACTAAAAAGGAAATTATATTATTTTCTAAAAGAATCTGAAAGCTAAATACGACACCCTTTTTTTTCCTTGATATTTCATAATTCTTATTTTTCGCCTTCTGCTGTGTGATTCTGAAACTCGAAAATTTTTATTTAAGTTGTTTGTAAATGTTAAGGAAATGCTAGTTAAGTCAGCACTTTTAATTAGGCGAATATAAAAATAACGATTTTTTTAAACTGAACATTAGGGAGTTGTGATGTAAAAGTAACATTTGAGCAGAATTTTAAGCAAAGGTTCCAACGGCATTAAAAATTTTTTAAATTGCTTTTGCTTTCTCTTAATATGTAATAAAAATTTTTCGGCTGATGCATTTAAATCGGATACTTTGTACATGAAGAAAAAAAAATTCAAGTCGTAGAAGACGTTAAGTGAAGCTGAGATGTGCGTCATTTTGTTAATACTTTCTTACATTTGTCATATAAATTAGTTTTATAAATAGAAATTATTTATATGTCTTAACTTGAAATCTAAAACTAAGCAATATTTTTAAATATGTAAGCCGGAAGGAACATTGTACAAATCAAAAGGTGAATTAATGATAAATGCAAAAGGATTGACTCTTACGAAACGCTAAATTAGTATTAATATTAATGTACCCGGAGAAAAAAACATGAATTTCATTATAATTTGGATGTATATATTTCCATTATATTTCATCTTATATATAGTATACTAATATAATTCAAACATATACAAGCCTTGGAGTATTTGACAATTTAAAGCCTAAAAACAAATATAATGAACAAACATAATGTCAAGCAAGAATTATTTGTTCAGAGATGATTCAACTTGTAACTTAAGGTAAAAAAATAAATGAAATCATTAATTAGCATGTAAATCTGCCGGTTTTCGTACATATATGTAAAATTCATATAAACTCCGAGTGATCAAATTATATAAAATATATAAAATTGTAAATAATACTATTTTCTTCATAATTCACTTCATATGAAGATTCTAATAAGCTGCGTAAAACACAATATTACATTACAATTCAAATAAACGTTGTTTCCTGTAATGATAATAATAAGCCTCAAAATAACATGTTTATATATTTGCGTTCTATTGCCACCCCACCAACTTTGAAGAAAATCGACCAAATTGGCAACCCCGATTTAGCAAATATCGTTGGCGCTAAACTAGCTACCATGTGCTTTCGCTCCGACTTTCTCTACTTGCCACCATCTAAACCTAACCGTTCGTTGATATGGAAAACTCAAATAGAGAAATTAAAATCTTGGAATAACCTAATTCTTAAACAATGAAATTAACAATTTATTATTTTTCACATAGTATTTTTTGACTGCTTGCTCCATATTCTCTTCAGCGTATTCTGGTTTTTTAATTCATGTAGTTTTATTCAATGTTACCAATATAATTGCAATAGTACGTATATAAAAACGTACCCATGTTTTAATATTTAAAAAAATCTTTATTTTGTACAATAAAGTTTTACAATACAATTTTTTCTATCCATTTCAATGTATTTTTTTGTCTTAATTTCTCAAAAAACACGGAAGATTTCTTTTTATTATGTTTTCAGTAGATTTTTTATCTGTTTTAGTGACTTTTCTTTTTTTTTTTTAATTTGAAAAAAAAAATCAAAATAGGAAAATGTTTTATTAATTAGGAACTTAAATTTTATTTCAAAGTTTTAGCAATGTTTTTACAAATCAGGTGCCTTTTCTGATAAAAGATTTAAGTGCTTTGAAGTGAAATTTAGGCATTTAAAAAACTGCCATTTTACAGAGGCAAAATAGCTAACTTTGTTTTCCAGAAAAACAATTGACTTATAATAAAATACTTTTGAATTGCCAAGAACTTCTTTTTAAATTATGTAGATTGTTTATTTAATGATGCGTTAAATTTTAGAGAATCATGCCCATACACACAAATATTAATAAAAACCACTTTCTATAAATATAATTCTAGACTTCAAGGAGAAAAAAAGAAAGACTTTTCTTTTTTCTCTTCACACACACATATAGCAAATAAATACTTAAAGTAAAATCTTTTTATACTTTTCCGTTAAAAATATTTCTTTTAGAAGTAATCTTCAAACTTCGGCGCTTTCTTCCCTATTGCCAAACAAAGAAAAGGGAAAATTAAACTCTTTCAGGAATTCCAGCTACCTTCGTTGGCATCACTTTCCCCCGTTAAATGCTAATGCAAATTCGCATAGCTACCGAGCAATCTTTACCAGGATATTTTTGTAAATGAAATGGGATTTTCAAAACAAAAAAATAGGATTAGAATTTTTTTTCCATCCATTTTTTGTTTTCCCCTACAGAAGCTAATTTAGTTTAATTTTCTAGGTTGTCACTATATAACAGCTTTTAAAAGGATGGATATGCTATTATATTTTTTTTTAGAAAAGATGAAATTTTATTCAAGAGTTTATTATACTCTTTCCTTAACTCTTAATTAATTGAAAATATATATGCTAATACGTAAAAAGATGATGGCTTAAAAGGAGAAAAAGACTTTGAATTAATAGTTGGAAGATTTTTTTCTTTTATTTTAGAAGTGTGAACCAAGCGTTAATCTTTAAAATATTTTTAAATGCATGTGAAGATTTTTTTACTGCACGTGAAGACAAAAATCTTTTATTTATTTTTTCTCTTTCTAAAATAAATTTTTCTTAAAATTTTAAAAGTGTTAAAAAAATTAGCATGCATATTTAATGTATTTAAGATTGTTTAAAGTATATATATAGAGAGAGAGACATAAATTATTTGAGGACTAAACTCTAAAAGATTAGAAACTTAGGAATATGGATGCTGCAGTATTGTAAGCATTACTAACCTAGGACAGATTTTAATAATGTATATGTAAGTGAGACCTTACCATTTTTGTGGCTACACAGCCAACCTTTCTCCTTTCTGTGTTTATCCTTAGACTTCAAATCATTTGACACTCTAGTAGAAAGATTTAAAACTTTTGTGTGCATGAACAAGTTCTACTTTGCAAACAACATTAAGGCGAAACCTAATGACTTTCAATCCTACTTCCGGTGTAATGTTAATCTATGGGAAAACATCGAAATTTAACTAAGAGTTTTTCAAACTTCTAATGCAAGTTCTGGAACTTTTTTTGGACTATATGGAAAGAAGATGATCTGTAGATTTCAGATTCAGGATTTTATATTATTTATTTCAGTATATTTTACTCGAACCTCGTTAATTTTTTAGCTCAAAGCAATGGCGATTTTGCTATAACCGGAAGAAGAAAAATGTACTAATGACTGCAGCGCCGCCATAGTACGCTTAACTGTAGAGCTTGTCCTTATGTATATGTATATATATGATTTTCAGAGTAGTATTCACCTCAGAACAGAAAAATATATTAATAAATAGAAACAAAAACCGATAAAATAATATCTGATAAAAATATTAACGTTTTTAATGGCATGCGAATTATGTTAGTTCTGAAATAAAATCTAGAAATAAGGCTTCCGGCTAGGTTCGGAGACCAATTATTCAAATATTTACTTACGTTATACAGAAAGCTTTATTATTTTAAATAACATGACTGAGTTAAAGAGTCAGAATTATTAAAGAAATAACATGTATCACTCCTTGTTTTTGAATAAAAATATTACTTTTATAAAATTTTTCGAAAATTTTTATTGTCATGAGAAACTGTATATATATAAAAAAGTTGTACATAATGTAGCTTAGTTTCATTGATATACTTGATCCATCTGAAGTGTCACAAACCACAGGATAAAAAAAATATTTACAGAAATAAATATTTTATAAGCATTCAAATTTGACGTGAATAAGTGGCCGCGGTTGCTTAGTGGTCGCGGTAATAGACTCGTGGCCGGCGTGTTATGAGTCTGAGCCTAGAACCACTGAAGGCCCATCCTCTGTAGAGGTAAGATGCACGTTAAATCGGCCTAAGCTCAAGCGTCCTCCTGTTGATGTGTTGTGGAAATTAGGAAAAGGGACTGGGGTACAATCTTACGTGTCGTCCTCGTCACTTGACCATGGTTCAAAATTACGTGGTCTGTCCCCAAAAGCCTTTGAGTAGCTGAATTGCGCGATGTTAATATTAACTCACTTGACCTTAATGATTTTTCGGCAAAATTTCATTACGTTCTATACTAAAAATTGTTTTAAAATGTGACTGAATGTAAGTATATATAAATCTGTGGTTTATATTAAACTCTAAAGAGCTTATTACATAAATGCTACAAATTTCCCATAATGTTATAGGATTGTTTTGGATGTATTGCATTTCTCGTGCTCAAATTATCATAACAATTTCATTCTTCAAGAGAAAAAAACATTTAGAAAAAATTATGAGTTACATTAAGTAATTATTAGAAAAATAACTTAGTATTCTCCAGTTTTTATATATATATGTCCTTCCTCTTCCTCAATACTTGTATACTTCTTTTTCCTATTGGTCTTAACACCTAACACTAAAAGAGAGCTTTTCAACCTGGTCGGATGATTAAAAACAACGAAAAAATAGCAATTTAAATAAACGCAAGTAAAGTAAAAATATTTTTAAATCAATTCCTACTTCTTAGGTCAATAAAGAAAAACTTTATTATAATTACTTCTTATTAAAAAATTACAATTATTATAAATATGAACATACTTCAGACACAATCACAATAATAAGTGGCAAAACACCTTTTAAATTAACACTAAACCTTTTTATCTCCCTAAAATCTGTAATTACGTTTTTTAACAAAAGTTGAATTTAATAGGTAAGAATCTAACTTACAACCAATTTAAAAGAAATGATAATTCACTTTAAGTTAAATATTTATCACAAATTTAACAAAAGCTGTTTTATCCAAAGGTGCTGTTAACTAGAGGAATAAAAACATCTCTCTTAAAAATTAATTTTAATTAAATTTAATATATATATATATATATATATATATATATATATATATATATATATATATATATATATATATATATATATATATATATATATATATCATGTATTGGAGAAATTCTTGGATTGACAGGATAAATGCAACGGGCAGCCGTGTTACACAAATGCATAAAATATTTCCAATTAAGTGGTTACAACCGAGAACAACAATATCGCAATCACTAATTATTACAGCAATATATTGTTGATATTTCAAAATAATACAATGATAGACTAACTAAGGTGTTAAACAGATATGAAAATTCGGTAAAATCCTAGTCTGGCACACTGCTGTTTTTGACGCCATTTTTTCGCCAAATGGCGCCAATAACCCCTGTTTCAAAAAATGACGTCATGGAAGAAAACGAAAAAAAAATCGGCGTTTGACGGTCTCAGCTGGTCATCAAAAACCCTAAGAAAATGGGGTTTGCGTAATGATGTCAGGGCTGGAAACGAAGGAAAAGGGGGAGGGTGACGGTCTCAGCTCCTGTTCAAAAATCCTAAAAATCGGGGTTTTCGTAATGGCGGCAGGGACGCTAAAACACATGTATTTACACAAAAGCATAAAATAAAGAAAAGGGCAAAAAGAGAATTTCTACGAGATAAAGGCAGTAAAATAAGGGGAAAACAGCATTTTAAAAATTGTAAAAAATTACTTACCACTGTGTTTTTAATTAAATCATTCACCACAAACTCATTCATACTCTTGCCAAACCAATACCTGGTTAATCGCAAGATCACACAAATACTCAATCTACTATGACTAAACCACATACATTTTCTTACACTCCGGCAAACAAAGTGGGGATTCTCTTTCGACTGTACTCGACAACACCATTCAAAACCATCAATCGTACCCTTTCGTTCAACCAAAAGCATATCCTTTTTACACTTCGGACACTCATATCTGGAGGAAATTAATCCTTCTTTCATAACCCAACTTAAAACAGCCTTATTCCCTTGCTCTCCAAGCAAAACCAAAAATCCTGTGGTTGCCTCGCTTTCAAGCAATTTTATTTCGCAAGCCATTCTAACAACCGGTGGAAAATCAAGCCAAAAATCGGAACACGTGGGCATGCAAGTAAGCGCAGGGGTGAACTCGACGTGTTGCAGCAGGGTCAAGGGCGAAAATGGACGATTTTCTTGACCGGTTTTAGGGTTGCCATACTTTAGCCACCGGACTGGACAATCCGGAAGGGTTGCCATATTGTAAAATTTATCGCCAAAACTTTTGGCGCCAAAGATGTTGTCGCCAGGCAGTGTGCTTGACTAGGATCCACCCGAAAATTCTTCATTGAATAAATACCCTGGAAAGTGGATATTTACAACAATATAGATACGAAACACAATTTGTCTCAACTGGAAACAAGGTATATTTTCATAATTGTAAGTAACCTTCTTTTAAATAAATCGTATACCGATCCATGTAGCCGTACAAATTTTTACAAACAAATTTCTGTGTTGCGCTCTTATTCAATTTTTGAAGCAATCATTTTTATTCTTGCCGCGTGTATAACGGGATAAATAGGTTTCTTACCCTACCAGCTTTTAGCAGGTAATGGAGAAATTCTTGGATTGACAAGAGAAATGCAACGGGAAGCCGTTTAACCTATTATATTTTATTTCAATATTCAGTAAAGCAGTCTGCACTCCAAGCCATGAAAAAAACGAGAGCTGTTTCAGTGTTGATCAGCAGCGAGTGAGTCCTTACAATACATGTCTTCTTTAAGTCCGGCGAAAGTAGAAGTCAAAGTTCTTATGCGTGAGGTGGGTTGAGTTGTCCTGGTTGGAAGTTATGTATATTTGAATTTTTTAACTTGGCGAATAATTGACTTTCATTGAGGTCAAGACGATTGATTCTCTTCGTAAGAGCTCTGTGAGTAAAGAAATTTTGTTAAATTGTTTTTTGAAAGATACTTTTCTTATGTAATTGTTTCAGCATTTTTCTACTTTTCTTACGTAATTATTTTGCGATTTTTCTGCATTAAGATTTTGGGAGAGTTCGTTACATAATAGTAGTGAGTGGTTTTATCATACTCTCTGAGTTATATCCATACTCTGAAGTTTTGTTTATTTTATTTGGTTTTCCTACCGAGTTGCAAAGGGGGAAGGTTGGCGCCTTCAAACTAGTTTAACCCCACTTATTCGGTTCTAAGTCCGAAATTGCTTTCTCTGACTCGCTAGGTTCTTCTTTTTTGTAGTTCCTTTTTTATTTCTCTATAATTTTGTTCTTCATGTTCAGCTTTTATATTTTTATTACGCTATTTCTTGTTATATTCATTATCTATTATTTCTTGTTTTTGATATATAATACATATTTCTTTTATATATACATATATATATATATATATATATATATATATATATATATATATATATATATATATATATATATATAAAGAAAGCGTGAATAATATTAGGAATTGAAAAAATATTTCACAAAATTTTATTTTGAAAGTATTTTTTAAAATTTATAATTAGCCTCTTTAAGGTATCCGAACACGTTCAGAGTACTTTTTGATAAAATAATATTTAAACATATAAAGGCTTTTTTAAGATTCAATACCAATAAATACTAATATTTAATCAACAATATTTAAAATAAATTGCCGGAATTTCATAAAAATTATAATTATATGTGAAATTTTAGCAATATTTTTGTAAAACTTCAAAGCAATTAGAGAAAAAGTAATAAACTTATATTAATAAAAGAATTATCAAAAGAATCTAGAGGCATTTATCTAGAGAATGTACTAACATTTTAATGTTTTATTAAAATTTGAAACTTTTAGAGATGATTGAGTAAACGTTATAAGAAAAATACGCCTTTATGGGACAATTATTTAAATAACATGCCCTAACTCAAATAATATTCATACTATAAGAAATATTTTAGTACATTCTCTAGAAAATAGCATAAATATCAGGTGCAAAATGTTTTATAGAAATACATTTGTAATATTTTTGTGTGATCAGACTCGCATGATAGATTTCGAACCATTTAAATGCCCACTTCTGGTAGATCAAAGACTCACTTCCGGTTTTTCTAATTTAATAAAATTGATTGTAACTTGGCCTCTAAGAAGCATAGAATCAAAACAAAGTATGTTTTGTAAAGCCCAAATAAATATGTTTTAAATAGAATAGAAAACAAAAATATCGGTCTTGTCCGAATTTGTTCATTTTCAACGTGTTCGTACCTTAAAGAAAAACTACAATCTACTAATGCATAATTAAACATATTTTTCCCTTTCTATGCATAAATTATGCATACAGACATAGAAAATTCAAATCTCATAAAAACAAAGTACAAAGAGGAAAATGAACAGCGGACTGAGACAATCCACTTTTCTAATTTAAGACACCCCAATGACACGTTCCGCAAGAAACACGTCAGAGAATTGAACATCTTAATTTTATCGCAAAAGAGCACATAACCTTTAATGTCCTTTATTCTACTCTTTAATATTATGAGGTATGAAATGCAATATTGAAATATAACTTGCAACCTCTCTAAGCAGGCGCCTTAACAATTTCCAGAATCCGAAGTCGCCAAATGGCTAATATTAATTCCAGAATCCTGCATTTTGCGTCTATATTAACTGCTTCGGTGCGGCGAATTGATGCAATATTCATGAATACCGAGGCACAATTTTAAGGTTTCCGATTAGATTTGATAGAAATTGTTTTCCTTAAAACCATTAGAATTGAACGATGTTGTTTGGCTTTCTGGAATCTTGCCAGCAGAGGAGGGTGGCTTAAATTGTGTTTGTTCAGGGGGATTTTCGGTTGGATATGAGATTTTTGGTGAACCAATTCGTGGATTTTTTTTAAGAATTGGTTTGTTTTATTTTAATGGTTGAAATTTCCGAGTCATTTACTAAAGAAATTTTGAAAAAAAAATAAATATGTTGAGAAGTATATATATTTTTTGTGTGCTTCCGGTTTTTGGATTTGAATGTTTGTGAGAGCTTGTTTTATGAATGTCATTGAGGAAGAATATTGTCAGAAGTACAGAAATATATAGTAATGAAAAAAAGTATTTTTCTCAGTAATGAATTTTTAAAGAAATCAAACTTCTACTACTGGACTATATTATAGAAGAAAAAAGTTGCTAGCGTTCGGTTTTATTTTTGCATATACCTGCATAATTTTCGGTTAGAAAGAAAGTCCTTAAATTTTGTTCGTAATAGTTCGCTACTTCCGTTGACTTAAGAATACTATTTATTATGTTTATTTCAATTAAATAATCAAAATTATTTTCTTTACTTCAAATTTTTCAGGCATTTTATTTGAATGCGGATAAACATAATTCGTTTTATATCAACATTTACCTTTGCTAACCCATTGATTTATTTACAAAGTAGCCAAAATTACTATACAATTTTTATTTGTGTAATTAATTTTGCTTTATCAAACATAGAAGTTTTCGAAATATTGTCATGATCTTAAATGTTTTCCGACAATGTATATATTAAAAAAAAAAAATATTTACTAAATATATTTGTGAAGTATACATTTTTCAAACGAAAATAAGTAATGCAAACAAAGAATATGTAATTGAAAGTGGAATTAGAATATTTTGTATCAAATTTACTTTGAGAAATCTTACAGTCGACATATATGCGAATTGAAAATTTGCATATTTACACTCTATAGAAACATTCATAACAACATTTTGTATATTCGTCAAGATATTGTACGCCTTGGAAAATTATGCTTGTAAAGGGTGTTTTTTAGAGGTATATAGAACTTTAAATTGCAATAAAACAACGATGTATTATTCGATTGACATGCATTTTTTTTATTCGAAAGATAATCTTGTGGCATTACATTTTAAATATGATTTCTGGCATATAAATGCCACGGCTGGCTCGGATGTAGTCCAATCTGGACATCCAATTTTCGATGACTTTTTCCAACATTTGTGGCCGTATATCGGCAAAAACACGGCGAATGTTGTCTCCCAAATGGTCAAGCGTTTGTGGTTTATCCGCATAGACCAATGACTTTACATAGCCCCACAGAAAATAGTCTAGCTGTGTTAAATCACAAGATCTTGGAGGCCAATTCACAGGTCCAAAACGTGAAATTAGGCGGTCACCAAACGTGTCTTTCAATCAATCGATTGTGGCACGAGCTGTGCGACATGTTGCACCGTCTTGTTGGAACCACAGCTCCTGGACAGCATGATTGTTCAATACAGGAATGAAAAAGTTAGTAATCATGGCTCTATACCGATCACCATTGACTGTAACGTTGTGGCCTTCATTGTTTTTGAAAAAGGATTCCACCAGCTCATAAAGCGCACAAACAGTCAGTTTTTCTGAATGTAACGGTGTTTCGACATACACTTGTGGATTAGCTTCACTCCAAATGCGGCAGTTTTGTTTGTTGACGTAGCCATTCAACCAGAAATGAGCTTCATCGCTAAACAAAATTCGCTTATGAAAATCGAGAACAACGGCAATCTCGTTTTGGGCCCAATCTCGTTTTGGGCCCAATCTCGTTTTGGGAATCTACGCCTTGCTTGATGATCGTTTTGATGAATTGCCAAACCAAACTGAGAATAAATCACTTGACAGCTGTTAAATCAGTCATTATCTTGGAAAGTAATGCCAACTTAAACTTCTATACCTGGAAAGAAAGCACTCTTTACAAGTAATTACATTCGTGTTTTAAATAAATACAAGTTGCTCCATTATTCAAGACTCTGCTAACTTATATTTTAGAATTCCCTTTAAAAGCAAACTTTAGTTCAGATGTGTTGGTATTAGTTCTTTTTCTTAAATAAGCATGATTTTTTTATAATTTAAGCATGTAGGAAAGTGAAAAGGTACGAGTCATTAACAGCATTTTTAAAAGTATATACATGTATGACAAATTTTACTTGAAAGGTTTTAAATTTATTAAAAATTATTTTGGAAACATTTCTTTTCTGGCAGGTATCAAGCCATTTCTTGGAGCGTACAGGTCATAACGAATTGGGGGAAAATAATCTTACGAAAATTAATATAGAGAATCATATTATATAGACACGTGTCTTGGCTCACATACACGCACATTCACTCACTCCCGTATGTGAGCGCAATTTTTGCTATATGTTCTCCATTTATTCATAATAAACATGTTTTAAGCTTCTCAAACGGATTGTTAAGATACTTTCCTAAATAACTGATTTTTTGTTTTGTTTTTTTGTTTGATCCGTCCAATTGTCCTAGCAAATATAAAGTATTTAGTTGTGTTTCTTAGTAATATATTAAATTTTGAAAATCAGTCTATTATAATCAGTTAGATTTTTCTCATTACTGTGCATAAAATAGGAAAACTGTGTGTGTGTGGATAGCCTTCAAAACCAAGTTGAAACAGTCGTCAGCCTTCTATGCGTGTTTTATGTAATGCCATTTTGCATTTTTGGTATGCTTATGTATTTTAATTGTTAATTTGTCTTTTTCTGATGCATTATTGGAGGAGTTATATGGCTTTCCTTGCATTCAACATTTTTTTCTGAAATTTTTGATTTGAATTTTCTTACGTGGAATATGAATTCATATAACCGCCCATCCAGTATAGTGGTTAGTGACGTTGACTTCTCTGTCGTAGGGCCTAAGTCCGAGTCCTGGAGAAGGCATGGTTGTTCGTAAAAGTATAGTATCTTCGCAGAATGAGAGCACTCTAAATAGCCGTCGAAGTAAAAGTCCTCTCTTGAAATTGATGAAGTGTAAGGTAGGTGATTGACCCCCTAACCACCCTTCAGCTTATTTTCTCTCAAAATTGGGGTAGAACTGTAGCCAAATTGTACTGTGATATGCATGGTGCTCAAAGCTAACTCGAACGGCAGGTGTATAACTAGCCCCAATCCGCTCTGAATTTCGTGGGATTCGATCTGGCACTGTCTATCAGGCGGTATTATCAACAATAACAATATAAATGCATATATTATAGCATTCCCTGTATGTGAGTTAAGATAGTTAAATTGTCTTAACATCAGAACATATATTTTATTATAGATGGCATTATAGTATACTAATATCTTAAATTCAGAGAATTATTGAAGAAGAAAAATTTTACGGCATATTATTTGAGATCCGATTCTAAATATGCTTATCCAAACTATTTAGTAAGTTTTCCACCTTGAACTAAAGAACAACCTATTCCGGAAAAATAGGAATTATTTTCTTTTCCCCACTTGATAGACGTTTCCATAGAGTAATACTCACAAAAGGAGAGAAAAATAAATCTTAGACTATTCTTCACGAAACGAACGGATTGTACTTTAAAAATATGTTTCGAATTTTCGTAAATGCTATTACGGAGGATGTCATAAAATACCAATAAGATGAAGAACAAAAACGCGATATTTTCCGTAAAGTGTCATGTATCCAAATAAGTCTAACACTGCGCCAAATTGAACAAGTTAAAGGGAAAGAAATATCCCCTATATTTCTACAAATGGAATCTCTATTGCTGTGTAATTTTATTGAAAAATCCAAATCCATATACATTTATTTCCGTTTTTCCATTTCTGTAGCTTTCAATAAGTTTCGTATCTAATAAAATAGGAAATTTTCCAAAGCAATAAAGTTGCATTTTTACGATGAAGGGGATAGCTTGTTTCAACATGCTGATATATATGGATTTATATTTGTGAGATTGTCGTGTTAGATACTGTATTAGAGCTGTCTCAACCATAAATTTTATTTAAAAAAAAATGTATTTGAAACTTTTGTGAGAATTTCTCACGTTTGTTAGAGATTGTGATGCATTTTGAAGAGAAAGAAAGTTGTGTACCATTTAGAAAATGAAATATATTTTGAGCAACTCATATTTACTCGTATATTTAATTTTAAGAGGAAATGGTGTTTCATATAAGCAAGTGTTTCTCAAACTGTAGGGCGCGTCTCCTAGGGAGTAATGCGACGCCAGTTTGACTTAAATTAATTTAATTTATTCTTATTATCCATTTTATAATACCCAGGTTCTAATTTATCATTTGGCGTCACACTATAGTTTACGTTTAAACATTAGATCTTTTAAAGACAAATAAAACAGGACACTAAATTAAAAGGTCGTTCTTTAAATTAACACTTAATTTATTTACAATAAGATTGAAATTACTTTAAATACTAAGGATATGCATGATTACTTAACTGAATTAGGATCTGAGAGAGAGAGGAATCTTGGTGTGGCCATTCTCGAGAGTCTTCAATCTCGGTGTTCGAAAAAGGGTCGTCAGACCAAAATCGGTGATAAAATTTGTGTCAGAGAGTGTCTCAATTCGTCGTGCATGCGCTTATATTTCGCGGCGGTTTACTTCTGTATTCTGGAGAGGATTCTTTTTCGAAACACAATCAGCTTTTCTGATTGGACTGGAGTCAGCGGAGGGATATCCTCTCGTGGTCGATGACTCCTCCAAAACGCGGGAAATTCCCCAAAACAACCCAAACCATGATGTATTTATGGGTACATTGCCTTTTTCCAGGCGTGGGAAACGCGTCACCCTTTTCGGTGGGGTGAGAGGCGCTCCCAGAAATTCCTTTTCTTGTAAACAACAACAGGGCCGATATAAAAATTACTGTTGTAATTTTTAGGGACCGGCGGCCCCCCATCACTCCTCCCCTCTCTCAGATTAACAAAACCAAAATGAATAATAAAAAAAATTCCTGGCAAACGAAATACAGAATTGGCCTAGCGTCGGCAAATGTCTATGTCCTTGAATACCACAATAGAAGCACTTGAAAACGTTCTCTCTTCTGTTAAAATAGTTCCCACCTGATTTACGAGCTGTAACTGCACTTGCCTCTTGTAGACGGCCGACCTTTAAATTTATTTCTTGTAATCTATCCGCTAATGCTGAAAGAACTGGATTTTCCGTTTGTGCGGACGACAAACCGGATCTCTCTTCGCTAGCTATTTGGTTTAATTTCATGTTCTGCTCTTCTATCAATGCCGCATTGATTGATTCCTCTAAATTCAAAGGATCACGGGAAAGAACAAAGCGGCGTATGTCATTTCTTAAACCACTTATAAACCGAGATTGTAACAATTGGTCATTCGCATTTCTCACCGCGGTATTTTGAGCCGAATTTCCTGACTGGAAAATCTGTGTTCCCAGTTTATTGATGCGTGCTGCAAATTCCTGTACGCTCTCCGAAGGACCCTGGATACACGATGAAAATAATTGGAGACGCGTTGATAAAGGTACAGCTTTTTCGAGTCTTTCAATAAGAATTCTTGCGATATCGTTATATTCTGTCAATTGACTATGTGTTGGGTCGGATAGAAAAAATTCCTCAGCTATTCCCGTTAATTTTAATTTCAGAATTGTTACTTTCTCATCGTTTGACCACTTGCCTAAATTCGCAACATCGTTTATTTTTCCCAAGAACCTGCGTATTCCTAACGATTCACCTCCGTCGTACATTGGAATTAGATCAATTAGATTAAATTTCTCGAACGCCGTTTGCGTCAAAAGGGGGTCTGATTGTCGTGTACGTGGCATGTTTGTTAATTATTAGTTAAGACAAAATTTCTAGCGAATCTAATTCACAACGAAAACCGTTAGATTGAAACAAAATTCAAGCACTCGTGCAAGGCAACAGAAATTCATGAACTCTTAACTTTCAATGAAACTTTTAACTAATCGGTTCTCGCATAAATACATGCATAGAGAAAAAAATTCACATCAATATTGAAAGAGAAAAAAAAATTAAAGAGCACAAGTACCTGCGTCATCGTTGCACCCCGGACTCTGACAAAACTGCAAGAAAAAAAATTCACAGTATCAAATTCAAGCAATACATAAAATACACAGTAGCACACGAGATGAAAATTTGTCCTGATGATCCATCAAGAAACGTTTATATAAAAAAATGTAAAAAAAAAATTTCTAACTCAAAGGATGTAAAAAAAAATTTTCTAACGACCAAAAAAAATTAAAATCCTGGTCACGCACCAGATAATGCGACGCCAGTTTGACTTAAATTAATTTAATTTATTCTTATTATCCATTTTATAATACCCAGGTTCTAATTTATCATTTGGCGTCACACTATAGTTTACGTTTAAACATTAGATCTTTTAAAGACAAATAAAACAGGACACTAAATTAAAAGCCGTTCTTTAAATTAACACTTAATTTATTTACAATAAGATTGAAATTATATTAAATACTAAGGATATACATGATTACTTAACTGAATTAGGATCTGAGAGAGAGATGAATCTTGGTGTGCCATCTCGAGTCTCCAACCTCGGTGTTCGTAAAAGGGTCGTCAGACCAAAATCGGTGATAAAATTTGTGTCAGAGAGTCTCTAAATTCGTCGTGCGTGCGCTTATATTTCGCGGCGGTTTACTTCTGTATTCTGGAGAGGATTCTTTTTCGAAACACAATCAGCTTTTCTGATTGGTCTGGAGTCAGCGGAGGGATATCCTCTCGTGGTCGATGACTCCCCCAAAACGCGGGAAATTCCCAAAACAACCCAAACCATGATGTATTTATGGGTACATTGCCTTCTTCCAGGCGTGGGAAACGCGTCACCCTTTTCGGTGGAGTGAGAGGCGCTCCCAGAAATTCCTTTTCTTGTAAACAACAACAGGGCCGATATAAAAATTACTGTTGTAATCCTTAGGGACCGGCGGCCCCCATCAGGAGCAGGATAACCTAAAGCGGGG